>JAJONR010004594.1:0-35010 GCA_029582245.1 Solanum etuberosum | reverse complement strand
TTCCTACTTGTCTAATCCCCTATTTTAGTGATTATCGTAGTTGTTAATTGATATCTTAAAACCCCCCATCTGACATTCGTTGTCAAACCTTTGACTTATTTTGTTTGATTTCGATAATTTCTACTTCTATAACCGATTAGAATCACATATTTACTTCCTAATAGAATTTGATACGGTCCGCACCCTGTGGGTTCGACCCCAACTCATTTAGTTGGGTTTTATACTGATTAACGACTGTTGACACTTAGAATTTGATGAAGTGTCTTTGAAACGTTATTAATCAGTAATCCACTATCTAATAGCCTGACCCACTTACAGTGAAGGCTAATCACGGGTTAAGGGTAACGGTTAGTAAGGCATACACCCATAGACAGACCAAGTTGAGTAGTGAAATTCCCTATTTGGAGGATCAATCACTTAGAGATACATAACTTACCAACCTTGCATGTTATGACTAGGATAGAGTTACTATTATTGGAATTACTACGTTAAGAACTTGTGGGGAACACATGTACTCTAGTTTTCATCTCATATTGATAATTCAAACTGCGAATTATGATTACTTGTTACTTTTTACTTTAAATCATTCAACTATTTTTTATTTACAAATCACCCATTTTTCGAAAGTAGTTTGACTAAACTTAGATAATCTAGATTAGCCTATGTCTAAACCATATTCCTCGTAGTATCGACCCTAACCTACAAGTTAGGTTCTTTATTTGACAACGATAGGAGAAGTAAAATGATCCATAACTCCAACCAAGTAAGCATCGATATCATTGTAGTTGTCGTATGATGACCCTCTTTGATATACACTCAATCTATGAAACCGTTGTATAGATTCTTAAGATAAGCCTGCGTAAAATTGAATTAATATGATAAATACGGAAGTAAAACAAGAAAAATTAGATTAACACCATCGATTAATGGAGAAACACTAATAAACTCAAATATACCCCCAAAACCTGGTTGTCACGTGCATAAGCCTCTAAAGTATTACAATTGATTCAAACGAAAATACAAGTCTCATATGACATTATTTCTAGAATAGAACAAGGCCATAAATAAGGATCAAGATGGTCTACAGAGATGACAAACAACTACCTCACAAATCTCCACATGAAGCCTCATACAAGAAGATAAGAGAGAGTATTATGAAGATCCGGGCTCATAACCTGCATAAATGTAGAAGCAAGGGGTTAGTACCAAACCACACGGTACTGAGCAAGCTAAGTCCTAAACAAAAATTAAGACAATAGAATACGGGTACTCCTACCACCCCAATCAAACCTCCTCAGCTACAATCTGCATAAAACTAGCCCAACCTAAAAGTTAATAATTTACATAGCTTAACAACAACACTCTAACAATTTCATATCCTCAAGAAGAAAATAAATATTCATCAATCACAAGTTCCACATAAAGGCACTCACAAGATCAGCACCACACAAGATCAAGTTCACCAATGATAAAGATGTGCAAGGCGATGAAATGTAATATCAAGTGTAGTGATGCATGTTTGACCTAATGATACACACTTGCTGTGTTTGAGTCCGGGACCTATGGGGAATATATCTGTCCATGCATTCGTCGCACCGTGTGACACGACCCTTAATAAAAAAATCGATCACAGCATGCATCATGTCCCTCGATAATAGAATCTGTCATAGCGTGCGACACGTCGCTCGAATCATAATATTTGTCACAGTGCGTAACATGTCCCTTGAAATGGTACATCCTCTTTAATTTCATATTATTCCTCAACGCACATAACACCTCTCCATATTGAATAATTCTAATGATGAAAAAGGGTAATAAAAGAAAATTTCATTAATTATTGGTGTGTAATGTGTTGAGAATGGTTTGATAGACTTACTGATTCATTGTAATTGATGTTGTATCATGATTGTGTTGTTGTGAATTGTGCATTGTTATGAAAATGGTCATCTCCTCATAATTTGTGTGAACATATCATTTGCATTGGTTCTAAGACATAGTTGTGATAAATTTGATGTGAATTGAGGAAGAATATGAAATTAAAGAGGATGTATCATTTGGAGGGACATGTCGTGCACCGCGATGAAATTTATGATTCCACGGACGT
This sequence comes from Solanum etuberosum, assembly GCA_029582245.1. Taxonomy (NCBI): domain Eukaryota; kingdom Viridiplantae; phylum Streptophyta; class Magnoliopsida; order Solanales; family Solanaceae; genus Solanum; species Solanum etuberosum. The sequence continues at coordinate 32,906 of JAJONR010004594.1, read as the reverse complement.
GTGGCACGCTGCAACGGATTCTATTATTGAGGGACATGACACACGCCGTGATGTATTTTATAATGAGGGTCGTGTTGCACATTGTGGCGGATGCATGAACAGATAAGTCCTCCATGGGTCCCGAACTGAGAGACAGCGGGTGTGTATCATTAGGTCGGACATGCATCACTATAATTGACATTGCATTTATGTAACACCCCGGATCTAAAAGAGGGTAAGACAACATTTTTCAGAAGCTGCAGGAGCCAACCAATGGAGGCCACCCATGGCCCGTGGATAGGACGACAGACCGTAGGTGTTGCCTGTGGATGACACTCCCCAAACAGACGCTGAAGGCCCAGGACCACGGCCTGACCAACAGACGGTCGGTCAGACCACGGTCCGTGGTTGGGGCCCATGGTTTACTGGCCAAAAATCATGTTTCTGACCATGAACGACAGTCGTGCAAGACGGACCGTCGTCTTGTCCACGGTCTGTTGGTCGTTGTCGTGAATGGTGGACTGGCAGTTAAGTTTAGCGGCAGTTGGGTCTTTTGATAATTATTTTATCCCTATACTACATCGTTTTACCCTTCACAAAGACCCCTATATAAGTGATTTCAATCCCAAAATTAGTTCATTCTCTTCAAATTCACCAGAAAGAAGAACTCTCAAACATTTCTCTCTAGAAAGCTTGAAGAAAAAGCATTCAACATAGATTTCAATTCAAGTCTCAATTCCTCCATTGAAGATTCGAAATTGGCTTCAAGGTATGATAGTTTTCATCCATGGATTTCTTCCATTCATGGAGTTTCCAAATTCTTCTATTTTAAAAGTTAGAAATCCCCAATTGAGTTAGGGTTCTCTTCAATTGTCATGGGTTTTCTTGATTCTTGATTTAAATGATTGAATTGTGATCTCTTATGCATGAATTGATGAAATACTATGATTTTATGATGTTTCCCCCATCGACCCATGTAATCCCCATATTTTCAAGTTACGACCATATGATGTGGGATTTTGATTATAAACGAAGAGTTTTATGAAATAAAGCATATATTTACAGAATTACATGAATTTATGATGAAATCTATATCTAACCCATGTTTTCTAAATGTTGATGATTATAAGTGGGTTTTGAACCTTAAAAGGTAAATTATGGAATTATGCATGTTCTTATGAAATCAATGCAAATGTTTTAAGGATTCTTTGAGAGTAAAGTATCAACGATGATGTTGTTGATGTGTTATTGAAAGAATTTTCTCATATACACATGAAAGCATGATTGCGAAAGGTTTTCTCACATAATAAGGATTCTAAGGTTGAAAGGTCTTCTCACCTAATTGAATCAAAGATTAAGAGCTATCCTAATGAAACCTAGCTTGGATTAGTTATTGAATGATACCTTTCCTGTCACGACCCAGGGGTACCCCCTAGAAGTAACAAGGCGTATAAGTCCCCATAAACTCCGCCGGGGCATTAGTCAAACCAAAGGACATAACCAAAAACTCATAATGACCATATCGGGTTCTAAAAGCCGTTTTCAGAATATCTTCGTTTTTCATCCTCAATTGGTTATAACCCGACTGGGGATCGATTTTAGAGAAATAACTTGCCCCTTGAAGTTGATCAAACAAGTCATCTATTCTTGGGAGAGGATACTTGTTCTTAATGGTCACTTTGTTCAAATGATGATAATCAATACACATACGGAGTGAATCATCCTTCCTTCTCACAAACAACACCGGAGCACCTCATGGAGAGATACTCGGTCGGATGAAACCCTTATCCAATAAGTCCTTTAAATGATCCTTCAAAATAGGTTGGGTATCAGGGAGAAGGTCAATCCCGAAGTCTATTTCCCTTTTGGGATGAATAACAAGTAAATCATCGGGGAAAACTTCTGGAAATTCTTTTACAATTGGGACCGACTCAAGAATAGGAGTTTCAGACTCCACATCCCACAACCTTACTATATTGTAAATACAACCCTTAGAAATCATTTTCCTAGATTTTAGGGAAGTAACAAATTGACCTCTAGGCATAGAATTTCCCCCCTTCCACTCAAGTATACACTCATTTGGAAACTGAAATTTGACTACTCTAGTCCTACAATCAATAGAGGCGTAACTGGAATGCAACCAATCCATACCCAAGATAACATCGAAATCGATCATTTCAAGCTCTATCAAATCAACAAGAGTAACTCTATGGACAAGGAAACCGGACATCTCCTATAGACCCTTTTTGCCACCACAGAATCACCAACAGGGGTAGAGACAGAAAAAGGTTCTAAAAAGAAGCATATCAAATCTCATAGCTACATAAGGGGTCACAAAGGACAAAGTAGCACCTAGATAAAGTAAAGCATACACATCTATATGGAAAAATTTTAACATACTAGTCACCACATCCGGGGAACTTTCTTGATCACCTATAGTTTGGAGAGCATAGAAATAGTTTTTCTTAGGAGCATTCCCACCCGAACCACTTGGACCGGATGAAGGGTAGGATTGAGCCCTACGACAACCATCTCCATCATTCTTAGCAACCGAAGGATAATGTTATTTTGTCATCCGTCTTTCCACAACCAAAGCAAGCATTAGAACCCGCTAGACACTTCCCTTCATGATTTCTCCCACATTTAGCACAAGTAGGCATCGAAGACCTATTAGCATCTCCCTGCGGTTTTGGGTTAGACACCCTTTTTATTATTAAGCCATGGAGGAGCACTAGAAGAACCTTTCCAGGAGAACTTTTGCCAAAACCTTGAACGACCCCATCCACCGAATAATTACCATCATCCACTCTTGCTCTCTTTGTCTCTCTAGATCTTTCCTTGAGATTTTCTTCCTCAATTTGTTGGGCATGCACCATAAGGTGATAAATGTTCATGTCATGGACAAGCATAGCGTGCGGCACTCTTTGACTACCATGTCGGACACACCTGACACAAACTTACTCATCTTGGCCCTACAATCTGCCACAATGGAAGGATCATACTTGGATCGTTGAGTGAACCTCAAAGCGTATTCCCTTACACTCATATTTCCTTGCCTAAGGTCAATGAACTCAAGTACCTTGGCCTCTGTCATATCTAGAGGGAAGAATCTGTTAAGAAAAGCACTTTTGAACCTTTCCCATTCTATGGGACCCACTTCCACCGGCCATGTCTCTTTCCACTGATTGAACCAAATCTAGGCTACCCCTTTGAGTTTGTAAGTGGCTAGTTCCGCCTTCTCTACCGGAGTCACACCCATAATAGCAAGTACCTTGTACACCTCGTCGATAAACTCTTGAGGGTCTTCCTAAAATTTGGAGCCATAAAATTCCGAAGGGTTTATTATTGTAAAATCCCTCACTCTTGACGCCGCTGTACCCACATTTGGGTTCACGGGGACTGCCACCTTTCTATTTGTTTGTGCTGTCAAGGCTTGAGCCAACACTTGGAACGCCGAACTAAACTTCGCATTTGTTACATTCTCATTCAGTGGGTGAATCAGAGCTTCAGGAGGAGCTTCAGGAGGAACCTGAGGAGGAATTTCTTTATCAACATTGTCTCCCTCCATCCTTCTAGCAGCCCTACTAGTAGTCATATCCTGAAAACCATCGAGCACATATTAGGAGGAAGACTGAGAGAGTTGAACTCCATGGCACGACTTAGAGAAATGAAGAAGTGAAGTTTCCTAAGCACCTAATAAACTCTCATTCATAAATGTGGCGCGCTTCAAACTTATGAACAAGACGCTACTAGACGTGGTTTGAGATATCCTAGAACCATTCTAAACATTGTGCTCTGATTACCAACTTTGCCAAGACCCAGGGGTACCCCTAGATGTAACAAGGCATATAAGACCCTAAGAGGCCTCATACAAGTCACTTAGCATATCATAACATAGAGTAATAGAAATGAGAGGGAATTTAAAACATTTCAATATTATCAAGGTATTTTATAAAATCAGTGGAAGTTTAACATAATTTTATCAAACCATCTAAACAACATGAATAGTCATGGGTCACAGCCCATACAATAGTCCAAGACACAAAAGAAAGACATAAAGGAAAGTGTTGATCACATCCTCGAACACAATGAGGACTCACCAAATCTTCACTTCCTTGATCAACAACGAAGCTAACCACGAGTGTGAGGACCTATATCGGTGGACCCTACATTTGATAAGAATGAAGGCAAGATTATGCATTAGTACAATCAAGTACTAAATATGATAGCTAGCATAAACAACATAAACATCATGGTTAGTCAATACAAACCATAAGCATAATCAATGTGCATAAATCAACATCATAATAAGAAAGGAGTACTTCTCAAGCAACTTTACTTAGCCTTAGTCAAACTTGAGTCATTCGCCTCTAGTAAACTTACCTCATGGAAGGCATATCAAGCAACAATCCAAGCTATTCATTCTTCACAACATTATTTACATCATTCATACCTACTTTTAAAGACACGGGGAATCGCCTTTTTGCCTAACTTACTAAGGCTAATGGGTATTCGCCTCTTGCCTTACTTACATTTAGATATCGGGTACTCGCCTCCACAATCTCATCATATTACACAGGTACTCACCTCCACATCATTTCATAAGGATCATGGGTACTCACCTCCATGTCCATTCATCATAGTAAGAACGTGGGGACTCACCTCTTGTTCAATTCTAAGGAGTATGGGAATCACCTCGTATCCTTGCATATGGAGGTCAATGGTAATCACCTCTAGCTTCATCAATTACAGAAGCTTTTAGTCTAGATTCATTTTAGGTGAGCAATCCTTTCAACCTAGAATCATTCATGTGAGCGAACCTTTCACATTCATGCATTCATAATTAGGCAATTCATGTGGGAAGTATCCCTTCCTAAACAATAACATCAATTACCAACAATGCAAGTCATAATTTTTATTCTCAAAGCCCTAGATCTCATGATCATCATCTAAGCTTCATTCTAAAGAAATTCTAATTATAATTCATCAATCCTATAAGGATAAGCCTAAACCCATAAAGTTTTCCTTCATGGCATCAACCCAATTACATCAATTCTAGGTTAGAATCATGGAATAGGCATGGGTACATGTAATTTTACTCTAAAAACATGTAATTCTACTAATTCTATCAGAAAAAATCACAATCCACTAGATTGGATCAACAATCATCATAACCCACAATATTGGAAGAAACCATACCTAGAATTGGAGAATTCTTCATCAATTGGGAAAATTCTAGGGGACTCCATGGATGGAAGAATCCATAGATGAAAATTCATCATACCTTGATTACAATGCCCTCAAAATCTTGAAGATTGGGAGACTTGATCTTGACCTAGCTCCAATTTCTTCCTTCTTCTTCCAACTTCTAGATAGAGATTTTTTTAGAGGAGTTTTGGGTTTTCTTTTGGGATTTGAGAGAATGACTTGAATAAGGGGTTTTGGGGGTTAAAAATACTTATATAGGTGGTCTAGACTTAGGCAAACGACACCACATTGATTTTATTAAAACCAGAAAAATACTCACATGCCCCTAAAATAACCGTCCAGGCCTGACCCATGAGACCACAACTGACGGACCGTAGATGGACCTACGATCTGTCCTGGCAGTTGTCATTCGTGGTCAGAGAGTTTTGGCCAATCGACGGTTGGTGGGACCATGGGGCATGGACCCACCTATGGTCTGTAGGTCCCTCTATGGTCAATGCCTGGAAAAATCTTTGGTGGCCCTCTCCAGGGCCCCACCTATGGCTCATGGCTCGACCCATGGCCCATGGTTGGGTCCTCGTGGATGGCACCTACATTTTCTAAAAAATTTATTTTGCCTCATTTCAAATCCAGGGTGTTACATTTCCATGGATAATGACTTATCTTGGATTGTCAAGATGATGTGACCTTCCATGGATAATAAGAACAAGTAAGAAATTACTATTCTGTGGATGTATGCTTAGCACCGAGAGGATATTGAGATGAAAGCTCTCTCGTCAGTAGAGGCCGGGTTTCTAGAAGTATTCTCCATATCCCTTACGTATGTGCCCCCATAGGATGATTGTCTAGATAGAGATTAGCTAGTAGATCCACCTAAGCTAGAAGTTTATGGTCCTTACCTTGGCATGTAGGGAAACTCTTTTCGGTGTGGGAGACACCGGGGAACCATGTTATAGCTCACATGGTCTCTATGTCGGTTAAGGATAATTCCCACACAAATAATGAACTAAGGTTACTTCAAGAAGTATCTCATATGTTTTCAAAGGTTTCAAATCATGTTAGCTTGCATTGCCCATGTTTTATGCCTTATGTTTTCTAACCCTTTCCTATCATGTTGTAGATTAGTCAATTGCATGTCATGAAATGTTCTCTTTTAGCATGATTTAAATATTCTATGCATAGTTATCATTCTTGGTACATTATTTTGCACTAACGCATACTCTTGCCTACATTTCCCCAAATGTAGGGTCCGACTGTCAGGCTCTCAGTTTCGTGGCTAGTGGTTGATTTCAAGGTTCCCGAGCTTTGGTGAGTCCTCATGCTTCGAGGACGGATTCTCATTGTCCTTAGTTTACTTCTTGTATTTCCACTTTTTGGACATGATGTATGGGCTAGGCCCAATTTCATTCGGTTGATGGCTATTGAGACAAGTGTTTTAGACTTCCTCTTTACTTATAAAACTATTGAACTTGAACTGTTGTTTTACTTCTATTGTTCTATTTTTTGTGTTATGAATGCTAAGTGGCTTGTATGAGGTCTCTCGGGTTCCTATAAGCCATGTTACATCAAGGGGATACCCCTGGGTTGTGAAAAATTTGGTAATCAGAGGATAAGGTTTAGAATTGTCCTAGGATGTCTCATAACCCACGTCTAGTAGAGTCTTGTTCATGAGTGTGAATCGCGCCACATTTATGCATAAGAGGCTACAAGATGATTAGGAAACTCCACTTCTTTAATTACTCTAAAATCATGTGATAGAGTTTAACTCTATAAGGTCTCTCACCTCATCCTTATCTGATGGTCTACATGATATGACTACTCGAAGAGGTTATGCTAGAAGGAATGTGAGGGAGAATGCAAAACAAGATGCCCCTCCCCAAGTTCCTCAAGTTCCGGTCTATCCTTTGACCAAGCAAGTGTCTAATGTGGAGTTTAGGGCTACTTTTCAAGTGTTAGCTCAAGCCGTGATGGGCCAAGCCAATAGGTAGGTTGTGGTTCCCGTGAACCCAAATGTGGGTACGGCTGCATCTAGAGTGAGGGACTTCACTAGGATGAATCCTCCATAGTTTCATGGTTCTAAGATTGAAGAAGATCCTCAAGAGTTCATAGATGAGGTCTATAAGATTTTGATGATCATGGGAGTGACGCTGGTGGAAAAAGTGGATTTGGCTGCTTATCAACTTAAATGTGTGGCTCAAATATTATTCAACCAATGTATAGAAGGGAGACAAGAAGATGCGGGTCCTCTTGATTGGAAAAAGGTTAAGGCCTCTTTCGTTGATAGGTTTTTTCCCCTTGAGATGAGGGAAGAAAAGGTGCTTGAGTTTATCAACCTTCGACAAGGGAGTATGAGTGTGAGGGAATATTCTCTAAAGTTCACACAATTATCTAAATATGCTCCAACAATGGTTGCCGATCTTAGGGCAAAGATAAGTAAGTTCATTTTCGATGTGTCCGAAATGGTGGTTAAGGAGTACCGTACTGCCATGCTCATTAATGACATGGACATCTCTCGTCTCAAGGTTCATGGCCAACAGATCAAAGAGGAGAAACTTAAGGAAAAGTCTAGGGAGACAAAGAGGGCTAAAACCGGGGATGGTAATTTCTCTCATGCAAGGTCCGATCGACATGGTCATCCTAGGTTTCGACAAAAGTTTTCCAGTCAAAGTTCCTCCAATGCTCCTCCTTAGTTCAACAAAGATAGGGTGTCTAACCCTAAGCCTCAAGGAGGGAATGGTATGTCTACTTGTACTAGGTGTGGAAAGAAGCACGAGGGTAAGTGCCTAGCGGAAACAGATGGTTGCTTCAGGAATGGTAAAAGTGGTCATAAGATGAGGGATTGCCTGATGCTTACGGCTAAAGTAAGAGAGGGCAAGCAAGCTTCTCCTAGTGGTTCAGGCCCCAATGCTCTCAAGATAAACTAATTCTATGCACTTTAGACACGTGGTGAACAAGAGGGTTCTCCCGATGTGGTTATCGGTATGGTGAAAGTTTTCCAACTTGATGTTTATGCTTTACTTGATCCCGGTGCTACCTTATCTTTTGTGATGCCATATGTGTCTATGAGGTTTGATGTTCTTCCAGATTTTTTGTTAGATCTTTTTTCTGTCTCTACTCCTGTTGGTGATTCTATTGTGGCTAAGAGGGTGTATAGAAAGTATCCCATTTCCTTGTCCCATAGAATTACTCTTGTTGACTTTGTAGAGCTTGATATGCTAGATTTTGATGTTATCCTTGGTATGGATTCGCTGCACTCATGTTATGCTTCTACCGATTGTAGAACTCGTGTAGTCAAGTTTCTATTCTTGAATGAGCCTATCCTAAAGTTGAAATGGGGAAACTCTATGCCTAAGGGTCAGTTTGTTTCTTCTCTTAAAGCTAGAAATATGATCTCTAAGGGTTGCATGCATTTACTAGAGTTAGGGTGAGGGATGTGGATTCTGAAGCCCCTACTCTCGAGTTGGTCTCCGTTGTTAGTGAGTTTCCGGAAGTGTTCCCAAATTATTTACCTGGTATTCCTCCCGTAAGGGAAATAGACTTCAGCATTGACCTTCTCCCAAATACGCAACCTATTTTTATTCCTCCTTACTGTATGGCTCCGGAAGAACTTAAGGAGTTGAAAGAAGAATTGAAGGATTTGTTGGATATGGGTTTCATCCGACCTAGTATCTCTCCATAGGGTGCTCCAGTTCTGTTTGTTTGAAAGAAAGATGGTTCTCTTCGTATGTGTATTGACTATCGTTAGTTGAACAAGGTAACCATTAAGAATAAGTATCCTCTTCTAAGGATAGGTGATCTAGTTGACCAACTTCAAGCAGTAAGTTATTTCTCTAAGATTGATCTTCGATCGGGTTATCACCAATTGAGGGTGAATGAAGATGATATTCTGAAGATGTATTTTCAAAATCTATATGGTCATTATGAGTTTTTTGTAATATAGTTTGGGTTGACTAATGCTCCGGTGGCATTTATGGATTTGAGGAATAGGGTGTTTAGACAATACCTTGATATATTTGTGCTTGTGTTCATTGATGATTTATTTATCTATTCGAGAAGTGAGAATGAGCCTATTGATCATTTGAGGATCGTGTTGCCAATTCTTAAGGACCAATAACTCTTTGCAAAGTTTAGCAAGTGTGAGTTTTGGCTAAGGTCTGTAGCGTTCCTTGGCCATATTGGTTCAAGTAAGGGTATTCAGGTAGATCCTAAGAAGACGGATGTGGTAAGGAGTTGTCCTAGACCTCTATCCCCTTCGGATATTAGAAGTTTCTTGGGTTTAGCCGTTTACTATGGAGGGTTTTTTGAGGGATTCTCTTCAATTGCCTCTCCTTTGATGACTTTGACTCAAAAGAAAGTTATGTTCATATGGTCTGAAGGGTGTGTGAAGAGTTTCCAAGAGTTGAAGGATAGACTTACTTCCACTCCAGTGTTGACTTTACCGGAAGGGATTGATAGTTTTGTTGTTTATTGTGATGCCTCGAGAATTGGGCTAGGGTGTGTTTCTATGCAAAATGAAAAAGTTATTACCTATGCCTCAAGGCAACTTAAGATTCATGAGAAGAATTATCCTACCCATGACCTTGAACTAGCGGTGGTTCTTTTGCCATAAAGATTTGGAGGCATTATTTGTATGGTGTTCATGTAGATGTGTATACCGACCACAAGAGTTTGCAATATGTATTTTATCAGAAAGATCTAAATCTTCGCCAAAGAAGGTGGCTTGAGTTATTGAAAGATTACGGTATGAGTGTTCTCTAGTCACCCCGAAAAGGCAAATGTGGTGGCGGATGCTCTTAGTCAGTTATCTATGGGTAGTGTTGCTCATATTGAAGAAGGTAAGAAAGAGTTGGTTCAAGATGTTCATAGATTGGCCCGATTGGGTATTCAGTTAGTGTACTCCACCAAGGGTGGTGTTATGGTTTACAATGGTTCGAATCATCTTTTGTGGAAGTTGTGAAAGCCAAGCAAGGTCTTAATCCAATTTTGGTTGAATTGAAAGAAGTGGTGCTTAAGAAATCCGTTGAGGCTTTTATACCAAGGGGGAGATGGTGTACTTACATATCAAGGTCGTTTGTGTGTTCCAAATGTTAACAACTTGAAGAAACTGATCTTGTCAAAAGCCCATAGTTTGCGGTATTCCATTCACCCGGGAGCCACCAAGATGTACCGTAATTTGCGGGAGGTCTATTTGTTGAATGGGATGAAGAAGGATATTGCGGGATTTGTGGCTAACTGTCTGAATTGCCAACAAGTGAAAGTTGAGCATCAGAAACCGAGAGGTTTATCCCAAGATATTAGCATTCCTACTTGGAAGTGGGAAAATTTGAACATGGACTTTATTGTTTGTTTGCCTCTCACCTGGCGACAACCTGATTCGATTTGGGTTATAGTAGATCTGATGACGAAATTGGCTCATTTTCTTCCCGACAAGGCTTCTTATTCGTCAGAAGACTATGCCAAGTTGTACTTAAGAGAAATGGTAAAGTTGCATGGAGTGCCTTTGTCCATTATTTCCGATCGTGGTACTCAATTTACTTCTCAATTTTGGAAGTCTTTCCAAAAGGGTCTTGGTACTCGTGTTAAGCTTATTACGACCTTTCATCCCCAAACCGACGTGAAAGCGGAGCGTACTATCCAAACTTTTGAAGACATGTTAAGGACTTGTGTGATTGATTTTAAGGGTAATTTGGATGACCATTTGCCATTGATTGAGTTTGCTTATAACAATAGTTATCACTCGAGTATTGATATGGCTCCATTTGAGTCACTATATGGTAGGAGGTGTAGATCTCATATAGGATGGTTTGAGGTGGGTGAAGTCACCTTAATAGGTCATGAGTTGGTACATGAGGCCATAGAGAAGGTTCGACTTATTAGAGAAAGGTTGATAACGGCTCAAAGTCGGCAAAAGTCATATGTCGATGTTAGAAGAAGAGATCTTGAATTTGATGTTCATGATTGGGTTTACATGAAAATTTCACCCATGAATGGTGTAATGAGGTATCGTAAGAAAGGGAAGCTTAGTCCCCGATATGTAGGCCCGTATCATATTTTAAGACGTGTTGGTAAGGTTGCTTATGAACTAGATTTGTTAAATGAGTTTTCATCGGTGGATTCGGTTTTCCATGTCTCTATGTTGAAGAAATATGTTGGGGATCTGACATCCATAGTTCCCTTAGAAGGTTTGGGAGTTAAGGAGAATCTTTCTTATGAGGAAGTTCCGGTTGAGATTTTAGACCGGCAAGTCAAGAGGTATAAAATAAAGAAGTAGCTTCTGTGAAAGTTTTGTGGAGGAATCAATTAGTTGAGGGTGCTACTTGGGAGGCCGAGGCCGATATGATGTCCCGATATCCTCATCTATTTCTTTCTACTCATACTCTAGCTTGAGGTAATGAGTTCCTCATGGTTTGTTCTTTGTTTTGGAGTCATGTGCCTTAAATGTTTCCATGATTTCCTTACTATGCATGATTTATGAAAACTTCAAGTGTTGAGAAAATGAGTTTATTTGATTGACTCCTACATATTGATGTGCACATGAGTATGAATTTCATGTAGACTACATGATAAGATGTTTAGAGTATGTCTTTAGCTTGGAGTTTGTGTTTCCTCCTTGGATATATGCATTTGAGTATGGTTTTAGCTTGGAGTTGATGTTTCCTCCTTGGATGTTAGCTTGGAGTTAATGTTTCCTCCTCATATATGTGTATTGCATGCATGAAGGGCTGTTAGATTAAGGTCCACCCCTCTTATGATGTTTTGATTACGTCCTAGCTTGGAGTCGATTGTTCCTCATTGGTTATATGCATTTAGATGAAGTTGCATTTATGGTTGGGTTGTTAGTTCCTCTCCTTCTCTTTTCGTACTAGCTTGAATCTCATTCGAGGACGAATGATCCCAATGGGAAGATATTGTAACACCCCAGATCTTAAAGAGGGTAAGACAACATTTTTCAGAAGCTCTAGGAGCCAACCAACGGAGGCCACCCACGGCCCGTGGATGAGACCACGGACCGTAGGTGTGGTCCGTGGATAGTACTCCCCAAACAGACCGTGAAGGCCCAGGACCACGTCCTGACCAATGGACTGCCGGTCAGAGCACGGTCCGTGGTTGGGGGCCCGTAGTTCAATGGACAAAAATCATGTTTCTGACCATGAATGACGGTCGTGCAGGAAAGACCGGCAGGATCGTGGCCGTGAATGGTGGACTGGCAGTTAAGTTTAGGGGTAGTTGGGTCTTTTTGTAATTATTTTATCCCTATACTACGACGTTTTACCCTTCACTAAGACCCCTATATAAGTGATTTCAACCACCAAATTAGTTCATTCACTTCAGATTCACCAAAAAGAAGAACTCTCAAATATTTCTCTCTATAGAAAGCTTGAAGAAGAAGGATTCAACCTAGGATTTCAATACTCTCAAATATTTCTCTCTATAGAAAGCTTGAAGAAGAAGGATTCAACCTAGGATTTCAATTCAAGTCTCAATTCCTCCATTGAAGATTAGCAATTTGCTTGAAGGTATGATAGTTTTCATCCATGGATTTCTTCCATTCATGGAGTTCCCAAATTCTCCTATTTCCAAAGTTAGAAATCCCCAATTGAGTTAGGGTTCTCTTCAATTTTCATGGGTTCTCTTTATTATTGATTTAAATGATTGAATTATGATATCTTATGTATGAATTGATGAAATACTATGATTTTATGATGTTTCTCCCATGAATTTCTCCCATGAACCCATGTTTTCAAGTCATGACCATATGATGTGGAATTTTGATTATAAAGCAAGAGTTTTATGCAATCAAGCATGTGTTGATAGAATTACATGAATTGATGATGAAATCCATATCTAACTCATGTTTTCTAAACGTTGATGATTGAAAGTGGGTTTTGAACCTTGAAAGGTAAATTATGGAATTATGGATGTTCTTATAAAATCTATGAAAATGTTTTAAGGATGATTTGAGAGTAAAGTCTCAATGATGATGTTGTTGATTTGTTATTGGAAAGATTTTCTCATATATACATGAAAGCATGATTGTGAAAGATTTTCTCACATAATAAGGATTCGAATGTTGAAAGGTCTTCTCACCTACTTGAATCAAATATTAAGAGCTATCCTAATGCAACCTAGCTTGGATTGGTTATTGAATGATACCTTTTCATGGATAATGACTTACCTTGGATTGGCAAGATGACGTGCCCTTCCATGGATAATAAGAACAAGTAAGAAATGACTATTCCGTGGGATTTATGCTAAGCACCGAGAGGATATTGAGATGGAAGCTCTCCCGTTTGTAGAGGTCGGGTTTCTAGAAGAAATCTCCCTATCCCTTACCTATGTGCCCCTATAGGATGATTGTCTAGATAGATATTAGCTAGTGGATCCACCTAAGCTAGAAGTTTATGGTCCTTACCTTGGCAAGTAGGAAAACCTTTTTCGGTGTGGGAGACACCGAGGGATCATGTTATAGCTCACATGGTCTCTGTCTCGGTTAAAGCTAATTTTCACACTAATAATGAACTAAAGCTACTTCAAGAAGTATCTCATATGTGTTCAAAGGTTTCAAATGATGTTAGCTTGCATTGACCATGTTTCAATGACTTATGTTTTCTAACCCTTTTCTATCATGTATTATCTTGGTCAATTGCATGTCATGAAATGTCCTCTTTTAACATGATTTAAATGTTTTATTGTTAGCTATAATATTTGGTACATTGTTTTGTACTAACGCCTACTCTTGCCTATATTTCCCTAAATGTACGGTCGGACAGTCAGGCTTCTCAATTGCGTGGCTAGTGGTTGATTTCGAGGTTCCCGAGCTTTGGTGATTCCTCATGCTTTGAGGACGGACTCTCATTGTACTTAGTTTACCTCTTGTATTTTCAATTTTTGGACATGATGTATGGGCTAGGCCCAATTTCATTCGATTTTATTAGACGGTGACTGAGACACGTGTTTTAAACATCAACTTTAGTTTTATAAAACTATAGGACTTGAACTGTTCTTTTACTTCTATTGTTCTATTTCTTATGTTATGAATGCTAGGTCATTTGTATAGGGTCTCTCGGGGTCCTATACGCCATGTTACATCTAGGGGTACCCATGGGTCGTGATAATTTCATTTCCTTGCACATCTTTATCATTGGTGAACATGATCTTGTGTCTTGCTGATCTTGTGAGTGCCTTTATGTGGAACTTGTGATTGATGAATATTGGACTTGTTTTGAGGATATGAAATTGTTAGAGTTATGTTGCTGAGTTGTGTGCTATGAAAATTATGAACTGTTAGGTTGGGCTAGTTTTATGCAGGTTGTAGCTGTGGAGGTTTTGTTTGGCTGGTAGGAGTACCCGTATTCTATATTCTTAACTTGTGTTTAGGACATTGCTTGATGAGTACCGTGTGGTTTGGTACTCACCCCTTTCTTCTACATTTGTGTAGGTTATGAGCCCGAATCTTAATGATACTCTCTTATCTTCTTTTTTGAGGCTGACTGCGGAGAATTGTGAGGTAGTTGTTTGTCATCTCAGTAGACCTTCTTGCTCCTTATTTATGATCTTGTTCTATTATAGAAACAATGTCTTATGAGACTTGTATTTTTCTTTCGAATCAATTGTAATACTTTAGAGGCTTGTGCACATGACAACCCGGTTTTTGTGGTATATTTGAGTTGATTAGTATTTCCGCATTATAAGATGGTGTTAGTCTAATTTTTCTTGTTTTACTTCCGTATTTATTGTATTAGTTCGGTTTTAGGCACTTGTCTTGGTGGGATAAGATGAGTGCCTTCATGCCCATTTTTGGGTCGTCACAACTAACAAGGTAAGATTTCTAGGCACTAAATCGTAAAAGGTAAGATATAAATATAAACACAAGCAGCCAAAGGTTGATTTGTTGAAAAATTTGACTTTACCGAAAAATCCAGAAAGTCATTGTTTGGAACTGATATTAAAGTCTCCCTTAATTAAGAGGAAATGAATTTAATGTCAGAATCCTAACACACAATTGCCCCTAAATATTATAGAAGACACATGTGATAACGGTTGTAAGAAAGAAAAGAAAGCATAGCTAGTAAAGGGATTGATGGAAAAGGTAGAGGTAAGAAAAGAGAGCGAGTCAGAAAATATCTAGATTGCACTTTGTCTAAGCATAGTGTAGATACTGAAGATTCTTCAAGATCAGGAACAAAAATGAGATAGATTTGGATGATTCTACAAATAAAAAGTCCAGGAGAGATGATGTACGTTATGATTACGATCCCATTGGGGACACTGGTTTATCGAATAATGGATCATAAATATAAATACAAGAAGCCAAAGGTGAATTCATTGAAACAAATTGGTTTAGCAAAAATTCCAGAAAACCATTCTTTGGATGTGATATTAAAAACTCTCTTAAGAAGAAAGAGAGCTAATGCTAGAATCTTGAGAAAAGAGATCAACATAAGCGAAGTTAGTGACATATTATTATAAAAAGTTTATGTATGAACAATTTAACAACGAATATACACGAAGTTAATATCTAATTTAAAGTTTTTTGTGTGTCTTAGGAGGAGCATTTTGATAGGGAAGAACTTGCAAAATCAATAGTGGCGATATATACCATATTGTTTGCCTCAAAGAGTGGAACAAGATCCAGAACACTTGCCCCATATGCAAGAGGAAAGTGGTGGTTATTTGTCATTCTACATATAGAATTCGTGCATTCCTTTGTAACTTCACTACAACTAGTCAACTTATTACAGGCTCAGTAAACCAATTTTGGTGGGATTTTTCCGCATCATGTTATTTTGGAAAAGCTCAAGAATATTTAGCAAAACTTCAAAATTAGAAATCGTTCTCAATCATAGAAAAAATGGTCTTTTAGTTTTTCTTGTTAGTCACATAGACACTTTTTCTCGGTTTTTCGAAACTAAACATTACCAAGTACTCATGTTGCATGTTTTGAATGAATGATATGCGACTTATTTAATGTAGATTTTTAATACCTCCTCAATTATAACTGCCAAATTTAGTTCTTGATATAATTAATGATCTATATTGTCCAGTTTGCTATGTTATGTGCATTTGATTATTTGCGTATTCTTGTACAATTAATAAAGAATTATTGTGTATGTATTGAAAACATAAAAAATATATAAATACACAAAAAAAATTATAATGCTTCATTTATGATGTAATATAAGTTCAGAATTTATTATTTTAATTTCCATACTTTTGTACTTTCTATATAAACAAACTTATACACATTTCTATGTATGTAACCATATAATTTTAGGTAAACACAAGCATGTAAATCATTTTACACGTGTAGTATCTGATAGCAATGTATAAATCTCTCTCATTTTAAAAAATATTTCAAAGTTTTTTTTACATTTCTTTAAGTAAATCTTCTACTCCAAAAAATTCCCTGAAAGTTGTCGTTTGTTGTTTGAAAAATCAAACGGTCAGTGTATTGTGGGGCTTTAGAAGTTTCTCATTATAATTTGTTCATGATTGCTTACAAGAAATCAAAACTCAGGATTAGGAAATCATTTGATAAGTTAAATCTTTAAGTCTTTAAGATTCTTAATGCATATCTCATTGTGAATTTGAAATTATGTGTTGACAATTATATATTCTTTTTGAACTTTTAACAGTTTTATTTGTTTTTCACAAATATGTTAGTGTTTCATATTGAAAATACTGGGTTCAGTTGGACCTATAGAACATATGCACTATCTACCTTCGAAAACATGTCGTTAAAAATATTTATCTTAATCTACAACAAAAGGTCATGAAATGGTGTCAAAACAAACCATCAGGGAACCCCAATTAGTAGAAACTCGAACGTTAGGTAGGTCTAATTCTCCCACCGATAAAAATGGCCGTCAATTGGTGGGCCTACCAAGTAGCTAAATTTTAGAGAAGTAGAGAGGTAAGTAAAATGAGAAGAGAAGATCGCTTGAGAATAATCCTAATGTGGTTATATCTTAAGCTGTCGTATTTTGAACTTGATAAAATCCTTGAATTTCTCTTAAATCTATATGACATCTTTTATATGTAAAAAAAAAATCGAAGATGAGGAACATAAGTGAGAAAAATTTTGATAGTTCAACAATAAAAAAGTGTAGGAGAGATGATGTACATTATAATGACAATCCCATTGTGGCTACTAGTTTATCGAATAGTGGATAAGAAAGGGTTATAGATAAATATAAATAGAAGCAACTAAAGATTGATTCATTGAAAGATTTGTCTTTAGATAAAAATTCAGAAAGTCATTCTTTGGATGTGACATTAAAGACTCCCTTAAGAGGAAATAGAGTGAATGCAAGAATCATAAAACACATCCTGCCCCCTTGCCCACCCAAGATATTATAGAAGAGATATGTAATAATGCTGTCAGAAAGAAAAGAAAGAAAGCTCTCCATCTGTGTGAGAAAATAAGTTAGCAGAAGCAGAGCTAATGAAGGGACTGATGGAAAAGGGAAAGCCAGTGAGAAGAGATCTAGATTGCATTGTATCTCAGCATAGTGGAGATGCTGATCAAGATTCTTCAAAAAGTGTTTTGTCTTCTTTGTAACCTTCTGTTGTAGCCACTTCGAGCTCTTCTAATGTGTCTTATTCACATAAGAACCTACTAAAAACAGAAATGTGCAATCGATAATTTTTTTAGCTAAACAAAAAAAATTCATTTCTAATCATATTTAGTGATAGATTATTATAAAATTTTGTTACCTATGAACAATTTAACAAAGCTTAATGACTAAGTTCGTGGATAATTTGAAATATATACAATGGAAACCCTCCCAAAACCTAGAAGTCACAAGTACATAACTGTCTAACGTGAGCAAATGCAAGCACCATAAGTGGAATACAACAAGTCATCTCAAAGGCAAAAGACGAGCTCACATATATAGAGAAGGAGACAGGCTGGTGTCGAAAGCCAAGGGCTCAACCTTGGCTCTGATATCCACAAGCTGCAAAAGATGGCACGATCGATCACCGCTAGTAGCAGATACTAGGCCCTACATCACAAAAAGATGCAGAGTGTAGCATAAGTACCTAAACAAAGGTACTCAGTAGGCATCATAGGCCGACTGAGGAGGAAAGGTAAAACAATCTGAAAAGAGAAAATCTAGACACAAATAGAGGTCAAAACAGATATGAAAAGAAGTACACGAGCATACTGAAAGTAAATCCAAGTATAACTAAACAAAACCTAAATAGACCCCATAAGCCCAGAAGGTACACTCATGCGCTAGTTTAAATAAAGCCCGAACGGACCCCCATAATCTCGATAGGTATATAAAATAGCTAAGACTACAAGAATGAAGAGTAATCCAAATCTGAATCCAAGAACATCAGTCGGGCTCCTACTCCAAGTAACCACGTAACAAAGAACCAGTCAACTCCTAGCCTAACTAGTAGGAGTGACAATAAATCTAGGCCGCCCATCCAGGTAGTCCACTCAAAGGGGCTTATGCCACCCAACAAGCAAGAGTAACCCGGAGAAGTGTCGACTCTGTAGAGAATCTCAGCTATCCAGTCCCCCCAGCCAAATAGTCCACTCCCAGGGGCATATGCCACCCAGCTAGCTAGCATGAAATTAGGGTGTATCGACTTAGTAGAGGATCTCAAGGAGGCTCCAAGACATCGTGGATCGATGTCCACTCCAAAAGACATTGCAAAAGTCTCCAATCTTGTCACGACCCAAGGGTACCGCCTTGATGTAACATTGTGTATAGAATCCTGAAGGACTCCATAAGAGCCACTTATATCTCAAAACATAAGAAATAGAACAATAAGAGCAAAACAATAGTCCAAGTCCAAAACATTTTATAAAGCAAAGCGGAAGTCTAATACACATGTCTCATCATAGCCATCTAATACAATAGAATTAAATTGGGCCTAGCCCATAAATCATGTTCAAAAGATAAATACATGAAAGAAACTAAAACAATAGAACTTCATCCTCGAAGCATGAGGATTCACCAAAGCTCGGGAATCAATCATATCACCCACTAGCCATGAAACTGAGCACCCTAAATATCGGAGCCTACATTTGGGAAAATGTAGGCAAGAGTATGGAGTATAACAAAAAAATGTAACAAGTATGATAACCATGCATAAAACATTTAAATCATGCTAAAGGGGACATTTCATTTCATGACATGCAATTGACCAAGCTAAACATGATATAAAAGAGTTATGTAACATAAGTCATAAATCATGGTCAATGCAAGATAACTTCATCTTTAAAACTTTTGAACTTATATGTGATACTTCTTAAAGTAACCTTAGTTCATTATTACTTGTGGGGAATTAGTCTTAAATGATATTGAGACCATGTGAGCTACAACATGATCCCCTGGTGTCTCCCACACCGAAAAGGGTTGTCCTCCTTGCCAAGGTAAGGACCATGAACTTCTAGCTTAAGTGGATCCACTAGCTAATAAACCTATGGGGCCACATAGCTATGGGATAAGGAGATTGCTACTAGAAACCCGGCCTCTACTAACGGGGGAGCTTCCATCCCATCATCAATATCCATTCGGTTCTAAGCATAAATCCAACAAAATAGTCATTTCTTACTTGACCTCATTAATCATGGAAAGCTACCGTTGGACAACCAAGCCAAGCTAGTTCATTAGGATAGCTCTTACTCTTTGATTCAATTAGGTGAGAAAACCTTTCAACCTAAGAATCCTTTCTATGTGAGAAAACCTTTCACATCGTGCTATTATGTATTTATGAGAATATCCTTTCACAACACAACATCATCATTAGTATTTTACTCTCAAAGCACCCTTAAAACATTTGCATGGATTTCATAAAACAATGCATAAGTCCATAATTTACCTCTTGGGGTAAAAACCGACTTTCAATCATCAACTCTTAGAAAACATGGGTTTGATATGAATTTCATCAAAAATACATGTAAAGCTTGCAGTGCATGCTTCATTTCATAAAACTCTTCCTTGAAGATCAAATTCCCACATCATATGATTCGTAACTTGAAAACATGGGAGTTACATGGGTTCATGGGGGAAATCATCATAAAATCATAGTATTTCATCAATTCATGCATAAGAGATTATAATTCAATCATTTAAATCTATAATGAAAAGAACCCATGATAATTGAAGAAAACCCTAACTCAATTGGAGAATTCTACCTTTTGAAATAGAGAGATTTAGGAACTCCATGGATGAAAACTATCATACCTTGAATCCAAATGCTAGCCTTCTATCATGACCCAGGAGTACCCCCTAGATGTGACAAGGCACATAGAACCTCGAAAGGCTCCATGAAAGCCACTTAGCATATCATAACATAAGATAATAGAAAAGTACAAAAATTTACAAACTTTATCCATACAATCGAAGTCTTTATAAAACACAAGCGGAAGTCTAACTTGTCTCAATTAGCCATCTAAAACAATCGTTGAATCAACAATAGGGTCACAGCCCTTCAACAAAATCTGAAACATAAAATTACTAGAAAGAAACTACTAAAGACTCATACGTCCTCGAATCTTGAGGACTCACCACAAGCTAGGAGAATAGTCGACCCAAGCTTGAATCCAAAGAAATCACCTTAAGAACCGGAACCTACACTTTGAAGAAAAATGTAGAATAAATATGGGTTAGTACAAAAATGCACTAAGTATGATAGCCATGCAAAAAACAAGCTAAAAAGGACATTTTTGTTGGAAACCATGGTATATTCCAAGTTTGAGAAACATCATGAACGTTAGTATAAAATCATAAGTCACAAGCATGATCAACATGTAAATCATTATTACATAATAGAACCATCTCTTAAGTAACCCTAAGTTATACTTGTGCAATGAATGAATGGCATCCCATAATACCACACATACTAAGTACCACCTTGAGGCCACCATAACATACTTACCATTCTTCATTCTCATCTTAAGTTAATACTCATAGATAAGGAACATTCTCATTTACTACGTCATATCAAGGAAAACAACTCACAACAACAATCCACATTAAGCATACTTCATTACATTTAGCCTTCATGTCAACTTACTTAGTAGTATCATCATAAGCATATTCATTTCATGAATCATCATAACATAAAGGAACACACCATAACTACTCTCAAAGAATACTTGTGCAATGCAATGATGAAGTCCCATACCCCCACCCACACTAAGTAGTGAATTCTTGAGAAGCTATAGTTTATTATCATTCATTGTGGGGGAAAGCCTTAACCGACATAGAGCATGTGAGCAAATCATGGTATTCCGGTGTTACCCACACCGAATAAGGGAGTCCTACTTGCCTAAGGTAGAAC
Organism: Solanum etuberosum; assembly: GCA_029582245.1. Classification (NCBI taxonomy): domain Eukaryota; kingdom Viridiplantae; phylum Streptophyta; class Magnoliopsida; order Solanales; family Solanaceae; genus Solanum; species Solanum etuberosum. The sequence goes on along the minus strand of JAJONR010004594.1, from coordinate 11,414 downwards.
CGTCAATTTAGCTAAGGTGGATCCACTAGCTAGTAACCTATGTGGGCACATAGTTTATGGGATAGGGAGATTGCTACGAGAACCCCGCCTCAACTCACGTGAGGGCATCCATCTCAAGAGATTGCTTCTAGAAATCCCGCCTCAACTCACGTATGAGTTTCCATCTCTATCAATATCCACTCGGTGCTTAGCATTATTCCCCATGTAGTACTTAACATTCATTACTTTAGTTCATTATTATGGGATAAGAGATTGTTATTAGATACCCCGCCTCAACTCACGTGAGGACATCCATCTCATCCCAACATTCATTCATAAGATAGCTCATAGATTCAAGAGGTGAGAATAGCCTTTCAACCTAAGAATCTCTATATTGTGAGAAAACCTTTAACAATATGTCTTCATCATTCATTAGTGTATAATTGAGAATAGCCTTTCAATCAAAACATCATCATTAACATAGTCATAGAAACTTCATTCATACTTCATTCATAGGTTTGTGTGTATGTGAGAATATCCTTTCAACAACACCACAATTACATCATAGGCATAATCAACTTCTTCTCAACTTATTCATAAAGCATGTACATAAATATCATGATCATACAAAATTCTCATGATTTGCCCTTCAAGGACAATGAATCATAATTCACCAACACATCTAGAATTACTACAATAGACATGGATGATAACATAATTCAAGTAATCAATTCTTACATTCATAATTCTACAACATTCTAATAACATCAATCAATACCCATACTTTAAGATCCACTTTGAGAAAATAGAGGAATTCATGGATTCTTAAGGAATTCATCATAAAACAGTAGTTAATCATCAATTTGATCATAATATAAAGTAATTAAATCATTGAAATTATTTTTGAAAAGGAATCCATGACTTGGAGTGAAACCCTAGTTTTTTGGGGAATTTCAAGTTGTGAAATTGAGTTTTGAAGGGACTCTATGGGTGAAGGCTACCCATAGATGAAAAGCTATCATACCTTATTGAAGATTCGCCACGAAATTGAGAAGAAAAGGCTGCTCCTTCAACCCTAGACTTCAGCTTCTTCCTCTTCTTCCTTGAAACTCTAGTGAGACAATTATTTGGGGAGGGAATTGATTTGATTTTGGAATTGATGGCTATGATTTGATGACTTAGTTTAGGTGGTTAAAACCCTTATATAGTTAGTCTATTTTAGTGCAAAATGACACCACTTAACAATTAATTAAAAAGGAAAACCCTAAACTACTCCTAAGCCCAACTGGCAAAATGCAGTTTCCATCCCTCACCCATGACCACCATCTACGGACAGTGGATGGACCCATGGCCCGTGCTGGTGAACTGTGGTTTGGGTCTGGGGCTTGAAAATAGTGGAAGGTCAGGCCTTGACCCACGACCCCTTCCCACGGGGTGTGGGTCCATCCACGGCTCGTGGATGCCCTTCGTGGGTGGCCACTGTTTTTGACAGTTTTGTGGGCTGTTTTAGGGTCCTCCCCAAGGACCCTTGGTTGGTCTTTGGGGAGTGTTACCTTGACGTTTAAACCCAAAAACTCATATATTGAGTGCCGGGAGTTATTTACGACTCTAACCTTTACGTTAAACCCCAATTAGGCTACTAGTTTATACATTAGGCTCTAGCTTAGTCTACTAGTTTTTACCGGGTGTTACATTATCTCTCCCTTGGGAACATTCATCCTCGAATGACGATCTAGACACCTTATGGAATAAAAGACTCAAGACTAGCAGCCCATCATGTATGAAACGTCAAAATAATGCAGAACTCAAAGGAGGAAACATCAGCTCCATCTCAACATGTTCAATGCTACACAAGGAAGTAGGAACTACATCTAACAACCCATTATGCATGAAAACTTCTACATTTCTCATATCATTGGAGGAATTACCTTCTCCAACTCAAAGCATGCTCAACATAACATCATGAAGCAAATCATGCAATTACTCTCAAAAGCATATTAAAGCATGTTCAACAATTCATCTCATGAAGCATATAGACAACTCATACTAAGTGCACATCAACATGAGAAATACAAACCATGAAAACTCATTTTCTTCCTAGACAATGATTTCATCAAGAACATGCATAACATAAGGAGATCATGGAAACACATAAATCATACATGACTCCAAAACATGAAACAAGCTACAAGGAACTCTTTGACTCAAGCTTAAATAGGAATAGAAGAAAGTGATAAGGATATCGGGACTCTCAACAATCTTTCTATCTAAGCACACCATCTCCCCCTTGGGATGAAGCCCCCTTACTAACACCTCAAATACTACTTCTTTCAAAAAATCTCAAAGCATAGTCAAAACTCATAATAGCCATACCGGGTTCTAAACTTCTCAAACTCACTACACCTCTCAAGGTGAGAATTTCAAGCCAATCTAAATCATGAACATCAAGAACACTCAACGACCTTGCTATTTAGGCACATCATCCCCCCCTGGGAGTAAGCCTATACGAACTCTTCTAAGCATCATCTCTTTCAATTCTAAGGTCGGAGCAAGTCAATTCTAAACTATTTCAACTCATATAATCACCTTTGGTGGGACCTACCAACCAATCATATTCAAGTATTATCTAAACATCCTACTAAAAATGACCATATTCAGGATCAATCTTAAAGATAACTAGCACTTTGAAGTGGGTCAACACTTGAACTCTTCTCCCTTACCCAACTAGGTGGCACATACCACCCTCAAAATACTACATCTTATAAACATCATACATGCCTAGTTCTTAAGACAAGTCTACTCATTGGTTCTCATACGTGCTTTACCCTTAAGCAATTCTATTCATCAAATCTTCCAACTTACCCAAAACTCACAATGGCCAAGTAGGGTTCTACCATCACTAACATAAAAAAACTACAAAGCTCAATCATAACAAAGGTAAAATTAAAGTCTAGCATCTCAAGTTCTATCTAGTCACATAATCATATTTGGCATCACAACCAACACTTTCTCCCTCGCTCCTTGTAGCATGAGCCCTTCATCAGATAAGGAGTAGAAAAGAGACCTTATAGAGTTAAACTCTATGGCACGACTTAGAGAATGAAGAAGTGAGATTTCCTAACATCCAATAGCCTCCTATTCATAAATGTGGTGCGCTTCACACTATGAACAAGACTCTACTAGACGTGGCTTATGAGACATCATCCTAGAATCATTCTAAACCTTGTGCTCTGATACAAAGTTTGTCACGATCCAGGAGTACCCCCTAGATGTGAAAAGGCACATAGAACCCCGAAAGGCTCCATGTAAGCCACTTTGCATATCATAACATAAGATAAAGAAAAGTACAGAAATTTACAAAATTTATCTATACAATCGAAGTCTTTATAAAAGGCAAGCAGAAGTCTAACTTGTCTCAATTAGCCATCTAATTCAATCCTTGAATCAACAATAGGGTCACAGCCCATCAACAAAATTCAAAACATAAAATGACTAGAAAGAAACTACTGAAGACTGATACGTCCTCAAATCTTGAGGACTCACCACAAGCTAGGAGAATAGTCAATCCAATCTTGAATCCAACGAAATCATCTTAAGAACCGGAACCTAAACTTTGTAGAAAATTGTAAAAGAAATATTGGTTAGTACAAAAATGCACTAAGTATGATAGCCATGCAAAAATCATGCTATAAAGGACAATTTTGTTGGAAACCATGTTATATGCAAAGTTTGAGAAACATCATGACCGTTAGTATAAAAGCATAAGTCAGGAGCATGATCGACATGTAAATCATTATAACATAATAGAACTATCTCTTAGGTAACCCTAAGTATACTTGTGCAATGTATGAATGTCATCCCATAATACAACTCATACTAAATACTACCTTGAGGGCACCATAACATTCTTACCATTCTTCGTTCTCATCTTTAGTTAATACTCATAGATAAGGAACATTCTCATTTACTAAGTCATATCAAGGAAAGCATCTCACAACAACAATCCATATTAAGCATACTTCATTACATTTATCCTTCATGTCAACTTACTTAGTAGTATCATCATAAGCATATTCATTTCATGAATCATCATAACATAAAGGAATACACCATAACTACTCTCAAAGCCTACTTGTGCAATGCATGAATGATGTCCCATACCTCCACCTACACTAAGTAGTGCATTCTTGAGAAGCCATAGTTCATTATCATTCATTGTGGGGGAAAGCCTTAACCGACATAGAACATGTGAGAAAATCATGGAATCCCAGTGTTACCCACACCGAATAAGGGAGTCCTACTTGCCTGGGGTAGAACAATCAATTTAGCTTAGGTTGATCCACTATCTAGTAACCTATGTGGGCACATAGTTTATGGGATAGGGAGATTGCTACTAGATACCCTGCCTCAACTCACGTGAGGGCATCCATCTCAAGAGATTGCTTCTAGAAACCCCGTCTCAACTCACGTATGAGTTTCCATCTCTATCAATCCACTCGGTGCTTAGCATTATTCCCCACAGAGTACTTAACATTCATTACTTTAGTTCATTATTATGGGATAAGAGATTTTTACTAGATACCCCACCTCAACTCACGTGAGGGCATCCATCTCATCCCAATATTCATTCATAAGATAGCTCATAGATTCAAGAGGTGAGAATATCCTTTCAACCTAAGAATCTCCATATTGTAGGAAAACCTTTCACAACATGTCTTCATCATTCATTAGTGTATAATTGAGAATAGCCTTTCAGTCAACACATCATCATTACCATAACCATAGAAACTTCATTCATACATCATTCATAGGTTTGTATGTATGTGAGAATAGCCTTTCAACAACACCACAATTACATCACAGTCATAATCACTTTCTTCTCAAAGTATTCATAAAGCATGTACATAAACATCATGATCAGACAAAATTCTCATGATTTGCCCTTCAAGGACCATGAATCATAATTCGCCAACACATCTAGAATTACTACAATAGACATGGATGATAACATAATTCAATTAATCAATTCATACATTCATAATTCTACAACATTCTAATAACATCAATCAATACCCATACTTTAAGATCCACTTTGAGAAAATAGAGGAATTCATCATAAAACAGTAGTAAATTATCAATTTGATCATAATATAAAGTAATTAAATCATTGAAATCATTTTTGAAAAGGAATCCATGACTTGGAGTGAAACCCTAGCTTTTTGGGGAATTTGAAGTTGTGAAATTGAGTTTTGAAGGGACTCTATGGGTGAAGGTTACCCATAGATGAAAAGCTACCATACCTTATTGAAGATTCACCATGAAATTGAAAAGAAAAGGCTGCTCCTTCAACCCTAGACTTCACCTTCTTCCTCTTCTTCCTTGAAACTCTAGAGAGAGAATTATTTGGGGAGGGAATTGATTTGATTTGGGAATTGATGGCTATGATTTGATGACTTAGTTTAGGTGGTTAAAACCCTTATATATTTAGTTTCTTTTAGTGCAAAACTACACCACTAAAAAATTAAATAAAAAGGAAAACCCTAAACTACCCCTAAGCCCAACTGCCAAAAGACAATTTCCAACCCTCACCCACGACCACCATCCACGGACCGTGGATGGTGAACTGTGGTTTGGGTTTGGGGCTTGAAAAACAGGGGAAGGTCAGCCCTTCAGCCAAGACCCCTTCCCATGGGGCGTGGGTCCATCCACAACTCGTGGATGCCCTTCGTGGGTGGCTACTAATTTGGACAATTTTGTGGGTTGTTTTAGGGTCCTCCCCAAGGACCGTTGGTTGGTCTTTGGGGAGTCGTACCGTGACGTTTAAACCCAAAAACTCATATATTGAGTGCCGGAAGTTATTTACAACTCTAATCTTTACGTTAAACCCCAATTAGGCTATTAGTTTATACATTAGGCTCTAGCTTAGTCTACTAGTTTTTACCGGGTGTTACACCTTCAATGGAAAAATTGAGACCTTAGCTTGAAACCCTAGATGAATGCTTCTTCTTCTTCTTCAAGTTTCTAAAGAGAGAATTATTTGAGAGCTCTTCTTTTTGGTGAGTTTAAAGAGAATGATTTTTATTGTGAAGTTTGGGGGTAAAATGTCTTATATATGGTCCTAAACATAGGCAAAACGACATAGTAAAGGAACTAATTAATTAGAAAAAGACCCAACTGCCCTAAAAAATAACTGACAGGTGACTATTCACGGACCCCAGTCGACGAACCGTGGTTTGACCCACGGCCCATCCTGGTGGACCGCCGTTCATGGTCAGAAAGGTGGATTTCGGGCCTCAAACCACGGACCCCGACCACAGACCGTGGTCTGACCGTGGTCTTGAGCCCCTAGACCATCCTAATAAGGGCCATCCACTAACCACACCCACGGTCTGTGGTCCCATCCACGGGCCGTGGGTGGCCCTCATGGCTGGCACCTGCATTTTCCCCAAAGTTGCTTCTTTTCCCTTTTTCAGATACGGGGTGTTACAATATCTCCCCCTTGGGACCATTCGTCCTCGAATGATATTCAAACTGGTTTTAAAAAAGTATGAGAGGAACTAACAACCCAACCTACAATGCTATGCATACAATCAAGGAGGAACTATCGCCTCCAAGCTAGGACATCCTCAAAACATCATAAGAGGGGTGAAACTAACTCTATCAGCCCATTATGCATGCAATGCAAATAAAACAAGGAGGAAACATCAACTCCAAGCTAATCATACTGAAATTTATTATAAGGAAGTAGGAACTACCTTCTCCAAGCTAAAAGCATGCTCAACACAATCTCATGGAGGTCATATGCAATTTACTCTCAAAAAGCATATATCATGAAGTCTGTAGGCAAGTCATACTCAATGTACAACAACATGAGGAAAAAAAATCAAGCATGTAAACTCATTTTCTTTCAAAACAACAGTTTTCATGAACATGCATAACATAAGGAAATCATGGAAACACATAAAAACACATGACTCCCAAAACAAGGACAAACCAAGAGGAACTCATTACCTCAAGCTAGAATAGGAGTAGAAGGAAAGCTATGAGGATATAGGGATATCATATCGGCCTCGGCCTCCCAAGTAGCACCCTCAACTAACTGATTCCTCCACAATACCTTCACGGAAGCTATTTCCTTGTTTCTGAACCTCTTAATTTGCCAGTCAAAAATCTCAACTTGAACTTCCTCATAAGAAAGACTGTCATGAACTCCAAACCCTTCTAGGGGAACTATGGAGGTCGGATCACCAACACACTTCTTAAGCATAGAGACATGGAAAACAGGATGCATAGTTACCAACTTATTTGGCAATTTTAACTCATAAGCAACCTTACCAATACGTATCAAAACCTAATATGGGCCTACATACCGGGGACTAAGCTTCCCCTTCTTACCAAACCTTATCACACCCTTCATGGGTGAGATTTTCAAGTAAACCCAATCATTAACCTCAAACTCTAGATCCCTTTTCCTCACATCGGCATAGGACTTTTGCCGACTTTGGGCCATTTTCAACTTTTCCCTTATAAGCCAAACTTTCTCCATGGACTCTTGTACCGATTCAGGACCTGTTAGGGAAGCTTCACCCACCTCAAACCATCCTATAGGAGATCTACACCTCCTACCATATAAGGCCTCAAATAGAGCCATATCGATACTTGAGTGATAATTGTTATTATAGGCAAACTCAATCAATGGCAAATGGTCATCCAAATTGCCCTTATAATCGATCACACAAGCCCTTAACATATCCTCCAAAGTTTGGATCGTACGCTATGCTTGCCCATCGGTTTGGGGATAAAAAGTCATGTTAAGCTTAACCTTAGTGCCAAGCCCCTTTTGGAGTGACTTCTAAAACTGAGAAGTGAATTGGGTACCACGATCAGAAATAATGGACAAAGGCACTCCATGTAACCTTACCATTTCTCTCAAGTACAACTTGGCATAGTCCTCCGCTGAATAGGAAACCTTGACAGGAAGGAAATGAGCCGATTTCGTCATCCGATCTACTATCCCCCAAATCAAATCATGTTGTCGCCAAGTGCGAAGCAAACCAACTATCAAGTCCATATTGAAGTCTTCCCACTTCCATGTAGGAATGCTAATGTCTTGGGACAAACCTCCCGATTTCTGATACTCAACCTTTACTTGTTGGCAATTTGGACACTTAGCCACAAATTCCGTAATATCCTTTTCATCCCATTCCACTAATAATCCTCCCTTAAATCACGGTACATCTTGGTGGCTCCCGGGTGAATAGAATACCGCGAACTATAGGCTTCTGTTAAAATATGTTCCCTCAAGTCATCCACATTTGGAACACATAAACGACCTTTGTATCTAAGTACCCCATCTCCTTATTGGGAGAAACCCTCAACGGATTTCTTAAGCACCGTCTCGTTCAATACTACCAAAATTGGATCAAGACCTTATTTGGCTTTCACATCCGCCACAAAAGATGATTCGGAACCATTGTGAACCATAACACCACCTTTGGTGGAGTCCACTAGTTGAACACCTAGTCGAGCCAATCTATGAACATCTCGAACCAACTCTTTCTTGTCTTCTTCAATACGAGCAACACTACCCATAGATAATCGACTAAGAGCACCCGCTACCACATAAGCTTTGCCGGGGTGATAAATAACACTCATGTCATAATCTTTCAATAACAGCCACCTTCTTTGGCGAAGATTCAAATATTTTTGATTAAACACATATTGCAAACTCTTGTGATCGGTAAACACATCTACATGTACTCCGTACAAATAGTGTCTCCAAATATTTAGAGAAAACGCGACCGCCGCTAACTCAAGGTCGTGAGTAGGATAATTCTTCTCATGGATTTTCAGTTGCTTTGAGCCATAGGCAATAACTTTCCCATTTTTCATAAGCACACACCCTAGCCTAATTCTCGAGGCATCACAATAAACCACAAAAACATTTGTTCCTTCTGGTAAGGTCAACAGCGAAGCGGAAGTAAGTCTATCCCTCAACTCTTGAAAACTCTTTTCACATGCTTCAGACCATATGAACCTAGCCTTCTTTTGAGTCAAAGCTGTCAAAGGAGAGGCAACTGAAGAAACTCCCTCAACAAACCTTCTATAGTACCGGCTAAACCCAAGAAACTTCAAATATACGAGGGAGTTAGAGGTCTAGGCCAACACTTGACCGCGTCTGTCTTCTTTGGATCTACCTCAATACCCTTACTCGAAACAATATGACCAAGCAAAGCTACAGACCTTAACCAAAATTCACATTTGCTAAACTTTGCAAAGAGTTGTTGGTCCTTAAGAATTTGCAACACGATCCTCAAATGATCAATATGCGCATCCTCACTCCTTGAGTAGATCAAAATATCATCAATCAACACAATCACAAACATTTCAAGGTATTGTCTAAACACCCTATTCATCAAATCCATAAATGCCGCCGGATCATTAGTCAACCCAAATGACATTACCAAAACTCATAATGACCATACCGAGTTCAAATAGCCATCTTCGGAATGTCATAATCTTTCACCCTCAATTGGTGATAACCCGATCGGAGATCAATCTTAGAGAAATAACTTGCTCCTTGAAGTTAGTCAAATAAATCATCTATCCTTGGGAGAGGATACTTATTATTTATAGTCACCTTATTCAACTGTCGATAATCGATACTCATACGAAGAGAACCATCTTTCTTTTTCACAAATAAAACTGGAGCACCCCATGGAGAGATACTCGGTCGGATGAAACCCTTATCTAACAAGTCTTTCAATTGTTCGTTCAACTCCTTAAGTTCTGTCGGAGCCATACGATAAGGAGGAATAGAAAAAGGTTGTGTGTATGGGAGAAGGTTGATATCGAAGTCTATTTCCCGCTCGGGAGGAATACCGGGTAAGTCATCTGGGAACACTACCAGAAACTCATAAACAATGGGGAACGACTCGAGAGAAGGGGTTTCAGAATCTACATCCCTCACCCTAACTATATTGTCAAAGCAACCCTTAGAAATTATCTTTCTAGCTTTAAGATAAGAAACAAACTGACCCTTAGGCATAGAATCCCCCCCCCTCAACTCTGGGATAGGCTCATTCGGGAACTGAAACTTGACTACACGAGTTCTACAATCGATAGAAACATAACATGAGTGCAGCCAATCCATACCCAAGATAACATCAAAGTCTAACATATCAAGCTCTACCAAGTCAACAAGAGTAACTCTATGGGACAAGAAAATGGCACACTTTCTATAGACCCTCTTAGGCACAATAGAATCACCAACAGGAGTTCAGACAGAAAAAGGTTCTAACAACACATTTGGAAGAACATCATACCTCATAGCCACATATGGCGTCACAAAATACAAGGTAGCACCGGGATCAAGTATAGCATATACATCAAGTTGGAAAACTTTCATAATACCGGTAACCACATCCGTAGAACTCTCTTGTTTACCTCGAGTCTGAAGGGCATAGAAGCGGTTTTGCTTAGGAGCATTGGAACCCACACCACTAGTAGTAGCTTGCTTGCCCTCTCTTCCTTTTTTCCATTAGCATTGGGCAATCCCTCATTTTGTGACCACTCTTACCACAACCAAAGCCATCATCTGTGCCGGCTAGGCTTAACATCGTGCTTCCTTCCACACTTAGTACAATTAGGCCTAGTCAATGAAGATCCACTACCATTAACTCCTTGAGGCTTAGGGTTAGACACCCTATCTTGGTTGAAATTAGGAGAAGCATTGGAGTAACCTTGACCGGAAAACCTTTGTCGGAATCTAGGACGACCTTGTCCATCAGACCTTGCATTAGTGAGATTACCATCACTGGTCTTAGCCCTTTAACCTCTGTAGACTTTTCCTTGAGTTTCTCCTTCTCAATTTGTTGTGCATGAACCATGAGACGAGAGATGTCCATGTCATTAATGAGCATAGTTGTTCGGCACTGTTTAACCACCATTTCAAACACAGCCGAAAAAACTTACTTATCTTAGCCCTTGAATCGGAAACCATTGATGGAGGATTAAACTTAGTTCTTCTCCCGTGTATGTATAGACTGTGTTAAGTAGTCCGTAGTTGTAACAGGTTGTTATCAGATTTGGGTTTGTACCTGATTGGGCTATTAGTTTGTTGTGTCCTTGGAGATGCTGGGTTATATAGTCTTTTTCAGGGTTTGTAGTTGTTTTGGATTTTGGGTTTAGGTTCAGAAAGGTTTGTAGTTTGTGGAGATTTCCAATATATGTTCTGGAAATGTGGTTGTATATCTTTTTGTTTTGGTTCAGGCTTTCTGAATATGTTGTTGTTTGAGGAGGTGCTCTTGGGTTATTTGGTTTATTTGGTGTATATGGTTTTTCAAACATTTTATTTAGGTTTGAATTCCTTGGTTTTGGTGTAGGTGTAGCTGATGAAGATGCTTCTCCTGCAGCTGTATTCAAACAAATGTTAG
>JAJONR010004593.1:0-19091 GCA_029582245.1 Solanum etuberosum | reverse complement strand
GAATCGCGTGTTCGAGCTAAAGTCAAGATGTACTCTCATTTTCTCTTCTTTAAAACATCGTTTCAGGTGATACCCTTTAAGAGGGAAGTATGTATTGGGTAGTATTATCACCCAAAATATAGTGTGATTTGCGATATTATGAGTCAGTAATAGTAGAAGTGCCCTAAAGAATCGCGTGTTCGAGCTAAAGTCAAGATGTACTCTCATTTTCTCTTCTTTAAAACATCGTTTCAGGTGATACCCTTTAAGAGGGAAGTATGTATTGGGTAGTATTATCACCCAAAATATAGTGTGATTTGCGATATTATGAGTCAGTAATAGTAGAAGTGCCCTAAAGAATCGCGTGTTCGAGCTAAAGTCAAGATGTACTCTCATTTTCTCTTCTTTAAAACATCGTTTCAGGTGATACCCTTTAAGAGGGAAGTATGTATTGGGTAGTATTATCACCCAAAATATAGTGTGATTTGCGATATTATGAGTCAGTAATAGTAGAAGTGCCCTAAAGAATCGCGTGTTCGAGCTAAAGTCAAGATGTACTCTCATTTTCTCTTCTTTAAAACATCGTTTCAGGTGATACCCTTTAAGAGGGAAGTATGTATTGGGTAGTATTATCACCCAAAATATAGTGTGATTTGCGATATTATGAGTCAGTAATAGTAGAAGTGCCCAGAGTTAGAAGTATGCACTTGGAAGTGTAGTAACTTAAGAGATGGGGATAATTATTGAGTAGAGTACGTAAGTTGTACCTGTGTACCTATTAAGTCATTAATGCAGAGTTTTCCCATTATGTGTGGGCTAAGGAGTAGTAATCTTTTTGTGGATTTCATGATAGAAGGTAGAGTAATAGTTACTAGTCAGGAAGAGTTAGAGTATACTTTAACCAAAAATGAGTTTATGTCGATGTGTCATTGTGTTAGTGAAGACCAAATATAGGTGTTGAATAAAAGAGCAGAGTATTCATAAGGTAATACATCTAAGATGGGCTTATAAATTTGAAGGGAGAACCCCATGATATTCAGAGAGTTATAGAACTAATTAGGCAATGATGTATAGTGAATGGGTAAATAGTACTTAAGTTGTGAAAGAGAATGTGACGGTAATCTATAAATAGGTAGACTGAGATATAAAGGTTAACTACTTTTCATGAGGTCTTAGAGGGTGAGTGTTTCTTAATTTTATCTAGCGTTCATAAGTTAGTATGCTAAAGTACTACCCCAAATCATTTCGATTAAGGTGTATAAAACACTCAATGGCCAATGGTCTGTTGCTAATTTTAAATCAAAAGAGTAACAAGACTTTGGTCTTTTAAGTCTTAGATACTGTAACAGCCGTTCTTGGTTGAATGTACCATCAGTCTTAAGACTTGATAGTACAGTCATAGCCGCGTCTACGAATTTCTCGAGCGTGAGCTCGCCCTACGCTCCTGCCTGATAGACAACAAGTTCTTTTGCCTGCCCACAGATTTCTTGCAAGAGCCTGCCACACTGGGCGGCCTTCTCTTCAGTCTCCCGATGCAATTGGGATATTTCCGTAGGAGAAAGGCCTACTAGAATCTCGTTGAGGTCTGGAAGCGCAGGTGCAGGATCCACGCAAAAGGCTATTGAAGGGGCGGTGAATGTTGGAAAAGCTAAAGCAAACCAGAAAGGATTTTTATTCAACATCGTACTTGTGTTTTTAGAAAAACAAAATCATAAGGAATTCGTATTGATATTTGTGTTTAGTACTAGACACTAAGCTTGAATTTGAGATGAGTATCATGATTAAAAAAGGCATGGCAACATGAGGGTGATGATGTTAGTTTTGAGATTTGATCCGATAAATTTAACATGGCTTAGGTGAGAAATTAAGGTGTTAGTTTGCATTGAATGTGAGTGGTACAAGTGTGGTATTGTGACCCTTAGATGAGAGAAATAAAGTGTGGCTAAGTCATTAGATTAACAAGAGCATTAAGATGTGTACCCGATATCGTATGTAGTCAAACAAGGTTCCAATTAGGTTTATAATTTTTCATGTGTGCCTAGATAATATATTTGAGTTATCAGTATGAAGTAGGATGATGTAAGCATTATTTATTACCCTTAAGAGTTTGGTCGAATGAGCCATATATAGCAGTGATGAGCCTATTAAATATAATTTAATTTTCCTCCATTTAGGTAGATATGAACTTAGGCGGTATTAGTAGACTAAGAAGGAGAAGTTAGACTATTAAAAGTTAGAATAAGCGTCTTTATAAGCCAATGAGAAGAGGTTAAAAGAAGCATCTTAGAAAGAGGTATTAGAAGGAACCCTAGTACCTGCATATGGAGAGTTCAATAACCATGAGATAAGCCTTTCCCAAGTATTAGAGTAAAGGGAATGTAGACCAGTTTAAAGATGATGAAATAGATCCATAGCTTTAAAGTGTCAGCTTCAGACCTAATGGGGAGATGATAAGATGAGAAACTAAGTCAAGTGTTAGAATTCAATAATGATGTGTTCAGAAAGAGTTATAGTGTTATATCAATTTACTCATACTCTAGCGTATTCCTCAAGGTTCACTTGATACAGCATCATGTTGATATTTCTAATATCATAATTGTGTCCTTGACCTATGCTTATACACTTTAGACAAATTCACATCTATGCTCAATTTTCAGAATGAGGGGCAAAGCCGTTAGCCCATTGATCTCAATCTTACTCAATAAAGTTATAGATATTAGCATCATGGTATGAACCTATTCATATAAGCACTCATGTCTCATAGTATGTTCTGTATCGCAAATTTATGTTTGATCTCAATGGCTAACAACATAATGTTATGTCATGCATAATCTTATATTAGAATTCTCGAATGAATCGCGCTTATGATCTTTCGCCCTAAATCTCTTTCAGTGATCCCTTTTAGTTTAGAGAGTAATGTTGATGACAATAGTTGAGTAATGATAGAGTAGAAGGTTGATGTTTCTTATGTTGGTAGCAGTAGTGTGCTTATTCCATCTAAGGTTATAAAAGTGGAGGAATGATGAGATGAAGTTTTACTATGAGTAATAGTTGGGTGAGAGTAGTTAGTCAATTTCTGGTAGTAATGCGTGAAATTTCAGCTTGTAGAGATGACGAGAGAATGAGAAATTCATAGAAAGATTGGTTAGTAGGAGTCCATGGAGTAGTTATAGTTCTAGGCTTGAATGTTGTGTTGATAATATGTGGATGAATGCATGATGCATTAGGTGTTTCTTGATTAGGACTCGAGGTTGGTTGAATGCGGTGGTAATGAGTAGTATTCTTGGGATGAGACTCCCTATAGAGGTATTAAGCCTGATTGTGGTTTATATTAGTATAATTTCCTCATGTTTAGCATCTTGTCATTTACAGATTAGGCTTGAACACAGTGAAAGAAATCGATTTGACTTAGACGTTGGTAAGGGTAGTCATATACCCTTGTAGGATTTATGAGTTGCAGCTAATTATGAGGTGTGGTATTCATAAAGGAGGGAATGGTTTAGAGGTGTTGCTAGGCTTGAAAGCTAGTATTCGTATTGCTTAAGGCATAGTAGTCATATTCTTACTGCGTGCCTAGATACCCTTGTTTCATGTCAAATAACTTCAAATAGAGTATGACTATGCTCAAACCCATACCGTTTGTAACTTATGTGCTATAGACAGTTCCATACTCTTAGTATGAAACAATTCCGTCTATGTTAGTAGGAAAGTTCAGAAGTTAGAAAGATAGTAAGGGTAACTCCTTTACTTTTCATGCTCAATTAATCCGTCATTCGAGGACGAATCGAATGATTCCATGGAGGAGATATTATAACACCCCAAAAATTTCTAAGCTAAGACCTGAGTCATTCTATAATACATCGCAACTCTACCCTTAAAATTTGAGTTGTTCGTCGTAAGTATATGAGCTTGAATCGGGTGATGTACTACTTTCTCATGTGTTCTTAAGTCCTTTACCAAGTATCCAAGATTATCTAAAGTGATCTAGGGTCATAAGGGACATCAAACACCAAGCCAAGTTCAAAGCATTCCTATTAGCTAAGTTCTCACATGAGTTCATATAAAGGTCAACTTCAAACACTCATATCTCTCAGCATATAATGAATTAGGTAGCCTATTTTCATGACCCGCCACCTTACCCTTCAAATTTTGCACTGTAAGAGAGGAGGAAAAATCTAGAGTTATGGAGAGGTTAGTGGAAGACTCTAGAATTCCCTAGACCTTTCCTTAGAATACTCTAGAATAACTTAGAAGATATCTTGAAAAACTTTAGAATTCTCTAGACTAGTAGAGAATTCTAGAACATGGACCAAAGTGTAAATATTGTAGGGACTTGCCAAGTAATTTTTATTTGCACTTTAGCCCCTAGGTTGTAGTATAAATAGATGGGGCATTCATTTGTAAGGCATCACTCAAGTTGTAAGCAATCTTCCAAGCAATTCAAAGCCTTCTTCCCAAAATTCTCTAAGTCTTTCTTGCATTCTCTTAGCGATCTTAGTTCAAAGGGCTTACTTGAGCTTACAAGATCTTGAAAGAGTAGTGAGTAAGTTGTCAAGTGCCACACGAAACTTTAGTGAGACTATAAGTCCGTGACAACGTGGTATCAAAGTGAGGTTTGTACTAAGGGAATGACCAACGAAGGAGACGTAAATGATGCTAGCACCACCAACGTCAGGCTGGATGGTGGAACGAAGAACCGCAAGGTAAAGAAGCACCACAAGAGTAGTGAGGAAATGATGCTCGACTCTACACCAAGCAAGGCGCTAACATCTCACCCACCTTCGACCACCGAAGAAAGTGACGATGAACATGGTGAGGAGGTCATTGACGTCACCGCCGGAGAGGAATGGGCCACAAAGGTTGAAATGGCGAGGCAGGCCATGGAGATATTAGTCTGGCATTTGAACGAGGTCGATGGCAAGTTCAAAACTCTAGAGGACTTCACCCTTGAGGAAAATGACAACATCCACAAGGAGTTGGAGGGCCGCCAGCGTGTCGAATTTGAGATGAAGAAGGTCATCACTTCCTTGGAGTGTCGGCTCATGGAGGCGTTAAACAAGATTGAGACCATGAAGACCGAGATGAAAGCACTCAAGGAGGGCGTGGAAGTTGTAGGATCATCGTCGTTCGACGGAGATAGAGAGGCCAAGGTCGAGGCTCCCAAGGCACCTATGTTCAAAGGCGTCCATGACGCGCAAGAGGTGGAGAATTTCTTATGGAACTTGGAGAATTACTTCAAGTGTAACCGAGTGAAGAGCGCTGAAAACAAGATCAACACAGATGTGTTATATCTTTCGGAGATGGACATGTTATGGTGGAGGCGTAAAGAGTCAGAAATAGGGAAGGGTCTATGCACCATCAACACTTGGGAGCAATTTCTATGAGGTGAAGCGCAAGTTTAGGGAGTTGAAGCAAACGGGCAACATACGCGCATACGTGAAGGAGTTCACCACCCTCACGCTTCAGATTCCTAACCTCACAGATAGAGATATATTGTTCCACTTCATGGATAGGCTATAAAATTGGGCTAGGACAGAGTTGGAACGCCGACAGGTCAGGACTATCGATGAAGCCATCACGCAGGCCGAAGCTTTGATAGACTTCAGGCATGAGAAGTGATACGTCCAAACTTACACTTCAATTAAGACGTATAAACGGTCGAAGTCAATTTATAGAACTCAACGTGAGTTGAGGTCGATCCCACAGAGAATTTCTTTACAGAAATAATTTCACTGTCGCGTTTACCCAAATGTTGTTATTATTTCCTAAAGAAAACAATTACGGAATGTAAATTGGGTTTAACTTTAAAGTCCTAGTAACTAAGATTATTAAACAAGATTCAAATTAAAAATTAACAGAGTACTGATTCTAAGGTTGTTTAGATAAATAAATAAAACCAGGGTTGTGTTTTCCATGACATTACATATATTGTTCATCCGTGATTTAGCTTCAGGTACTTTAGTCTTTGAAATTTATAGGTGAGTTGACTTTATCTAACACTTCTTAGTCTAGTTAGATAATTTTCACTCAATTTCTCTCGGTCTTTGAGTGTTAACAAATTCTACCCTCGCATACAATAATGTTAAAGTTCTCTTCTCTCAAACTCGACCTTTAATGCCATTTTATTAGATTAACTCCACTTTTTCCCAACTATCTCTTTTCTCTCGAACAATCGATAGATACATGCTAACTCTAATGCGTGCACTCATTAGAATAAATGAATAATGAAAGCCGAGTTAAATATTGCAAATATAATTCACCTTCTACTCATTCTACGAATTCACAATTAGATTTCTGTCATAGTTCCCACAACCCCAGTTGTGGTGTTTAGCCACTCATGACTTCCACTAAACGAGCAAAAATTAGTAATGAAAACATGAAGAAAGTTTACTTAAGAAAATCTGCAAATTCACTGAATGATTGATATTGCGAAAATCAAAATCCAACCTCCAAGATCGATTCAATGTTAATCGATAAAAACCAAAGTCAAAAGTATTCGAAACTTAGTTGCTCGTTCCAGATATGACGAGATAAAAACTAAAAGTAACATAATTAATTCCAATAAAGTGTCTAAAATGAGTCCTACTCGAAGTAAGACTGCTCTGTCGCGCAACTTCACGAGTACAACCACGGTCCATCCGTGAAGCCCTTCGTGGTCTTCACTTGCACTTCTCCAAACTTGGGTCTTCAATGCCTGTACAATGGAAAGTCACCACAGACAACACCACAGATCGTGACAATGACCACGGTCCGTATAGGTGCCCGTGGTCTTCACTTGGCCAATTCAATTTTTAGCTTTTTGAGACCTGTTCACTAGATCACCTTCACGAGCACCTCCACAGATAGTTGTGAGGACCACAGCTCGTGAGGCCGTTCGTGGTCTTTACTTGATGTTGCCACAGTTGATCTTCTCACACATGCTCACTGGAAAGGTACTTCACGACCTTCATTACGATCTGTAGTGAAGACCACGGTCTGTGAGGCCGTCCGTGGTCTTTACTTGCTTCAACTCACTTTCACTGCATTTTCTTCTTTTCTATCTTCTTTCACGTTCACCTGTTTTACCTGTACAAACACTACCAAACACATCATATCCATATAAATACACCCGATTCCAGTATTAATCCTTAGTTTTCAAGTATCAAATGTGCCAAGATTTCACGGCACATCAACACCCTCAACATAGAACCATTACTTGTCCTCAAGTGATGAGAAAAATAATACATTCAGCAGTCAAACATTCAAAATCTTTTTGAAACTGTGCAGCACCCATCTCAATCACAAATTGTATCCAAAACTATCAATTTAACATGCAAGGATATATATATGACATCCCATTACTCACAGTCGACCATGCTTATGCCTGTGTACTATCAGCTAACACAATCTACTATCAAATGCAATCACTGTGTCCTCACACCAAAGAAGTCCCTCACTCATGATAATTGGAACTAAGTTCTACGCTCACACTCTCAAAGAACTTCTAACACTAACAACAAAAGTCCACAGGCTTGCCCTTGCTTTCTACGCTCTATCTTTCAAACAACCGGAATAGGATCACTGTAGGACTTTCTCAGCTTGTAACATAGGCTCAGGCTAGGGAATGGATTTTTGCGTTTTGTGAGTGACTAGTGCCTTGGTTCTCCAAAGTATCGTCCGCACAGAACTCTTTCCGAGCGATTACCTCTTTTTGTTCATTTCAGTACATTCCAGCAGCCATTATTTTTATTTTATATATATATATATATATATATATATATATATATATATTATTTTTTTATTTAACACTTTGTGCTTTCAGCTAACTGGGTGAACCTTCTTTTTCACCTTTCCTTTCTGCTCGGGTCGTAATCACACTCAACTTAGGCTTTTGGCCTGAGTTGTGACATCATATCTTCAGAGACCCAAGGATATGATATTTAATGGGTAAGAACAAAATTGGTTTTCAGGCTCAAATCAGGTTCAAGTGATATGCTTTTTATTTGGTTGATTTATTTTTGGCTTTTTCAATGGTTTAGCAAAAATGACCTACTGATCCTTTCCTACCAGTTATTCCCAGATTTAAGCAAGACTACTCGGGCAAGTTCTAGTTTCTGCTCCTAGTGTTATACTTCAAACAAACCTCACACACACACATGACACAACTACATTTTCAGTTTCTTGGTTCACCAACTTATTCTTCAGACTAGCAATGGTCAACATGTAAGTACCTAAGATGTCATTTAAAGATCCTAACAGTCAAATTTCAGATCAAGGTCATCAGTTCACACAGACTAGCTGCTGCACAGCTCAACACACAAAACACTTCATATTTTTATCAAAACACAAAAACAAAACACTCACATTTTTCACAATAAACGCAGAGTCAACCTCCATTCATCTTAACAACTAAAATGGCAGGTTTCTCACCACCCCCTCCCCAAACAAAAGGACTTTGCCCTCAAAGTCAATAAAGCAAAACAATACAGGGCTGTGAGGAGGGGTCATACCTACGGCGAAACCGACCCTTGTCGCTATGTAGAAAATGTTTAATTTAACTTCTCTATGTGCGTGGGTCGGGTCAGGTTTCAGCACAGCTGGGTTGCAGACGATGGACCGTGAAGTTTCCCGTGAAGGGCATCACGGTCTATAGAGGCGTTCGTGAACATGACTTGGAGTGTGGAAACTTACCTGAGGTTCACGAGAGGCTAGACGGACCGTGAACCCTTCCATGAACCAATTTCTAGTAGCTCCCATCTTAGGTGGGTACTTGTGACGGATCGTGAAGTTGCCCGTGAAGGGAACCACGACCTGTGGGACTGCCCGTGAAGGGCTTCCTGCACCAGTTCTGCAATTCTTAGCCCAAATCTTTCCTGCACACATCAACACCCAGTGACTCTATAAAACAAAGAAGAAAAATGATAAAATATAAACTACCTATGACAATTACAGTCTTGGGTTGCCTTCCAAGCAGCGCACAGTTTGACGTCGCGGCGCGACCCAAGTTACTTGATTACTTAGACTTCATCAAGCTTACATTCCTCCACTATTTTCACTTCTTCTTGAACACCCAAGTATGCCTTGATTCACTGACCATTTACCTTAAACCTCTCACCCTTGTCATTCTCAAGCTCAATAGCACCCGACTGGAACACCTGAGTTACCTTAAAAGGTCCAGACCATTTGGATCTCAACTTCCCCGAAAACAGACGAAGTTTGGAGTTGAAAAGTAACACCAAGTCACCAGGAGTGAATGTTCTTTTCTCAATATGCTTATCATGATACAACTTCATCCTCTCCTTGTATAGTGCAGACCTCTCATATGCTCTCAAGCGAAACTCACCCATCTCATTGATTTGATCTAGTCTCAGGTTTGCAATTTCACTCAAACTAAGGTTCAGCTTCTTCAAAACCCAGAGTGCCTTATGCTCAAGCTCAACCGGCAAATGACATGCCTTTCCAAACACCAATTGATATGGAGACATACCAATAGGCGTCTTGAAAGCTGTCCGATATGCCCATAGAACATCATCTAACTTTCTTGCCCAATCTGTCCTGTTAGCATTCACTGTTTTTGCCAGAATAGCCTTTATTTCTCTATTTGATACCTCCATTTGGCCACTGGTTTGCGGGTGATAGGGTGTTGCCACCTTGTGCTGTTCAACCCCATATTTGGCCAGAAGAGCACTGAATACCTTATTGCAAAAATGGAACCGACATCACTGATAATAGCTCTGGGTGTGCCAAACCTTGAGAAGATATTCTTCTTCAGAAACCCAGCAACACTTTTGCCATCATTCTCAGGCAGAGCAACTGCCTCAACCCATTTGGACACATAGTCCATTGTCACAAGTATATACTTTTGCCCACAGGAGCTCACAAATGGGCCCATGAAATCAACTCCCCACACATCAAATAGTTCCACCTCCAGAATAGGTGTCATTGGTAGCTCGTGGCGCCGAGAAATGGATCTTTGCCGTTGGCATATATCATAACTCTTCACTATATCCATTATATCCTGATGAATTGTAGGCCAGTAGTACCCACTCTGAAGTACCTTGTGTGCTGTCCGAGCGCTTCCATGATGGCCACCCATTGGAGAAGAGTGACAGGCCTCTAAAATATGTAGCATCTCAGCCTTAGGGATGCATCGCCTGATGATATTATCAGCACACACCCTGTATAAATAGGGTTCATCCCAAAAATACTTACCCACATCATGCAAGAACCTCTTCATTTGCTGAAATGTCAGCCCCTCAGGCATCAAGTCACTAACAAGAAAGTTAGTAAAATCAGCAAACCAAGGAATAAGATCAAGGGTTGCAGCTAATACCTGCTCATCCAGGAACGAATCATTGATTTCTAGCTCAAGTTCCTCTTTCTTTTCAGCATCCAACCTAGACAGGTGATCAGCTACCTGGTTCTCACAACCTCTCCTATCCTTAACCTCAAAATCAAACTCATGAAGCAACAACACCCATCTGATCAACCTTGGTTTGGCATCTTTCTTTGCCATGAGATATCTCAGAGCTGCATGATTTGTGTGGACTATCACTCTAGTACCCAACAAGTAAGCCCTGAATTTCTCAAAGGCATAAACCACAGCCGGTAATTCCTGTTCAGTGACTGTGTAGTTTCGATGTGCTCCATTTAGTGACTTGCTAGCATAGTAGATCGGATGGAACATCTTATTGCGTTTCTTCTCCAACACAACTCCTAAGGTAGTACCACTAGTATCGCACATTACCTCAAATGGTTCAGCCCAATCTGGGCCAATGATCACTGGGGCAGAAATCAACTTCTCCTTCAGGCATTCAAAAGCTTTTAGGCATGCCTCATCAAAAGCAAATTTCACCTCCTTCTCCAAAAGCTTGCACAATGGATGTGCAATTTTTGAGAAGTCCTTGATGAATCACCTATAGAATCCGACATGTCCTAGAAAGCTTCAAATACCTTTCACATAGATGGGTGGAGGCTACTTTTAAATCACCAAAATTTTGGCTTTGTCTACCTCTAATCCCTTTTGCGACACCTTGTGACCAAGGACTATACCTTCCTTGACCATGAAATGGCACTTCTCTCAGTTCAGCACTAGATTGGCCTCCTCGCATATCTGTAAAGCCCTGCTAAGATTTAACAAACAGTCATCAAGCGTATCACCTACCACTGAAAAGTCGTCCATGAATACCTCCAGAGTGTCCTCCACTATGTCCGAGAAGATGGACATCATACACCTCTGGAAAGTTGCTGGTGCATTACATAGTCCAAATGGCATGCGTTTGAAAGCAAAAGTTCCATAAGGACATGTAAAAGTGGTATTTTCCAGATCTTTAGGAGCAATTGATATCTGGTTGTACCTAGAGTATCCATCTAAGAAACAGTACCACCCTTTTCCAACTAACCTGTCAAGCATCTGGTCCATGAATGACATTGGGAAGTGATCCTTTAAGGTCCACTTGTTCAGCTTTCTGTAGTCCATGCACACTCACCATCCAGTGACTGGTCTCTGCGGGATCAACTCATTTTTCGCATTGGCCACCACTGTCATACCACCCTTTTTGGGTACACAACCCCAACATCTAACCACTTGATGATCTCCTTTTTGACCACCTCTTGCATTGGTGGATTTAACCTCCTCTGGTGCTCAACACTTGGGCTGCATTCCTCCTCAAGTTAGATCTTATGAGTGCATATACCCGGAGGTATCCCGATGATGTCAGCAATGGTCCACCCAATTGCCCTTTTATACCTTATCAGCACTTTAATCACAGCTTGTACCTGTTCATCATTCAAATCAGCAGCCAAGATCACAGGCAAAGTGTTGTTAGTACCCAAAAATACATACCTCAGGTGACTGGGTAATTGTTTCAGTTCCAGCACATGCGGCTCCTCAATGGATGGTTTTGCTCGAGGGCTTGGCCTGTTTTTCAGATCCAGGTCTAGTTTCATTGGAGCATAAGAGTGTGCTCCCATGCCCTGTAAAGCATTTACAGTCTCCACATAGTCAGTCCGGTAGTCTGCTTCAAAGTTCATCAACATGGTTGCTAATATTTTGACAGTAAGCCTTTCCTTAATAGTCGCTCCAAGCTCTCCTTCATCAAAAACGTCTATTGCCGACACCACATTCATGTCTTGTGGCTGCTTCATAGAGCTGCAAATTTTAAAATTTACCTCATCATTGGTGAGCCTGAATTTCAGCTCTCCACTCTCAACATCAACTAAAGCTCGGCCTGTGGCCAGAAATGGTCTTACCAAGATTATGGGAACCTGAAAGTCCACTTCGCAATCCAGAATCACGAAGTTTGTTGAAATAATAAAACTATCCACCTTTACGAGCACATCACATAAGATCTCCACAGGTCGCTTCACTAATCTATTTGCCATCATCAACCTCATCGATGTGGGTTTTGGAACTCCTAGGCCCAGTTGCTTGTAAATAGCCAGTGGCATCAGATTTATACTGGCCCCTAAGTCACACAGGGCCTTTGCAAACTCAAATGAACCGACGGTGCACGGTATAGTGAATGCACCTGAATCCTCTTTTTTTCTGCACCAAAGATCTTGTGGCAATCACACTGCAATGATGAATATTGTCAGTTAAATCAAAACTTACAGCTCTTTTCTTCGTGACGAAGTCCTTCATGAACTTAACATATCCTGGCATCTGCTCCAGAGCTTCCACCAATGGTATGTTCACTGATAACTGTCTCAGCATGGTGATGAACTTAGCAAATTTCCCATCTTCAACTTTCTTTTTAAGCCTCTGAGGGAATGAATGAGGTGGTCCTGGTATTTGTTGTAAAGGCATAATTACCTCAACCCCTTTTTCCTTTGATCCTGCTGGTTTCTCTATTGGTTGAGCATCTTCCACATCATCTACCTGTTCAGATTCAACCTCCTCTCTTTTGGTTCGCTCCAAGCCCTTTTCATGCTCAGTACCTGCAGAAATTGGTTCATTAAGAATCTTACCACTTCTAGTGGCGATAGCCATGCAATGTCCGTCCTTCTTGGGGTTCTGAATAGTATCACTTGGTAGTGACCCATTCTTCCTCTGGTTCAGTGATGCTGAAAGTTTCCCCAACTGTTGCTCTATTTGTTTGATGGAGGTGGTGTGAGAGTCTACCAGTTGACTCATACTAGAGAAATCACCCTTCATCTCCTTCACCCCTGCATCAGTTGACTCAACCTTTTGGAGTACCTTAGCCAACATATCTTCCATCTTGGACCCGCTGGAACTACTACTTGCACGGTCTCTATTGCCTGGAGGTGCATAAACACCACTGCGATCATTCCTGTAACCATCTCTGTTCTGCCAGTTTCCTTGATCTCTGTTTGCTGGCCTTTCATACTGCCCTTTTCTGGAGTAGTTCCGACCTGTATTTCTAGAATTATATCCTTGGTTTCCCGAGTTATAATTTCGGAAACCACCTTGATTTCCCAAGTATTTGGCCTCCTCGTCCAAGTCAATATCCTGATCTTCATACCTGTTTGGGGGTCCTACAACATTTACCTTTTTAGAATATGCAACAATATGCTTCGTGAGTAGATCTATATGGGTCCTCATGTGCGCCATGTCCTGATCCCTTTCTTCTTCTCTTTTCTTTTGTTCAGCTGAAAGTTCAAAGATGAACCGAAGATCTCCTACATCAGCATCCCTGGTGTACCATGCTCTGTTGTTATTAGATACTTCATCCAGCCGCTGTATGCTTTCTGCAAATGGCTTCCTCATGAATGATCCTCCACACACTGCATCAACAATAGGTTTAGTAACACAATTTAAAGATCTACAGAAGGCCTGTTTCAGATGTCTCTCAGTGAGACCATGGTTCAGGCACTTTTTTAGCTTTTGACTGAATCTCCACCAAATGTCATACATTGCTTCTCCTGGTAACTGCTTGTGGGCACTTATCTCATCCTTCATCTACATCTCTTTTGATTCAGGATAAAATCGTTCCAAGAAAGCCTCTTTCAATTCAGTCCAGGTCCTGATTGAATCATCTGGCATCTCATTCAGCCAATTGGTTACCTCCTCAGTGAGAGATAATGGAAACAACCTCAATCTCATCGCTGTCTAACTAACCCCAGGAATTTCTTGCGATTTGCATATCACCACAAAGTTCATCAAATGTTGATTCGCATCATCACCAGCTGCACCCCTGAACATACCTTTCAGATTCAGCAATTGAATCATAGTGTTGGTGATTGTAAATTTCAAACCTGAGGTAGTGCAGGTAACACTATCGCTCATGTGGCTCCACCTTCGTCCAAATCTAAGTCATCCTCTTCGAACACTACGTGAGCTGGCTGCTGTGCTCGACCCCTTAAGAGCTAGTGGTTGGCGGTGTGGAGGGACTATCTCATCCACTCTTACATTTTTCTCCACCACCCTAGGCTGGTTGTTCACAGCATGTTGTTGAGCACCTCTTGCAACGGTCTCAGCCTCAAGTCCCAATCTTTGCCTATGAGCCTCAAGTTCTTGTGCATTCACCATCTTGCGGATTGTTTTCCGAAGTTCAGGATTGTATGGAATCAATGGAGCTCCATTACTTCTGGTATTTGGCATACACAGTCAAACTCACCTGTAAGAGACACATACAAAGAACAAGACATAAAATTAGGAAATATAAACCTGCTTTGAATAAAAGCTAGTAAAACACTTCTGAATTGAAATTCCCAGGCAGCGGCACCAAAATTTGATACGTCCAAACTTAAACTTCAATTAAGAAGTATAAATGTCGAAGTCAATTTATAGAGCTCAACATGAGTTGAGGTCGATCCCACAGAGAATTTCTTTATAGAAATGATTTCACTGTCGCGTTTACCCGAATGTTGTTATTATTTCCTAAAGAAAACAATTACGGAATGTAAATTGGGTTTAGCTGTAAAGTCCTAGTAACTAAGATTGTTAAACAAAATTTGAATTAACAATTAACAGAGTACTGATTCTAAGGTTGTTTAGATAAATAAATAAAACCAGGGTTGTGTTTTCCATGACATTACATCTATTGTTCATCCGTGATTTAGCTTCAGGTATTTTAGTCTTTGCAATTTATAGGCGAGTTGACTTTATCTAACACTTCTCAATCTAGTTAGATAATTTTCACTCAATTCCTCTCGGTCTTTGAGTGTTAACAAATTCTACCCTTGCATACAATAATTTTAAAGTTCTCTTCTCTCGAACTCGACCTTTAACACCATTTTAACAGATTAACTCCACTTTTTCCCAACTATCTCTTTTCTCTCAAACAATCGATAGATACATGCTAACTCTAATGCGTGCACTCATTAGAATAAATGAATAATGAAATTTGAGTTAAATATTGCAAATATAATTCAACTTCTACTCAGTCTACGAATTCACAATTAAATTTCTATCATAGTTCCCACAACCCCAGTTGTAGTGTTTAGTCACTCATTACTTCCACTAAACGAGCAGAGATTAGTAATGAAAACATGAAGAAAATTTGCTTACGAAAATTGCAAATTCACTGAACGATTGATATTGCGAAAATCAAAATCCAACCTCCAAGATCGATTCAATGTTAATCGATAAAAACCAAAGTCAAAATTATTTGAAACTTAGTCGCTCGTCCTGGATATGACGAGATAAAAACTAAAAATAACCTAATTAATTCAAATAAAGTGTCTAAAAAGAGTCTTACTCGAAGTAGGATTGCTCTGTCACGCAACATCACGAGTACAACCACGGTCCGTCAAGGGCTTCACGGTCTGTGAAGCCCTTCGTGGTCTTCACTTGCACTTCTCCAAACTTGGGTCTTCAATACCTGTACACTGGAAAGTCACCATGGACAACACCACGGATCGTGACAATGACCACGGTCCGTATAGGTGCCCGTGGTCTTCACTTGGCCAATTCAATTTTTAGATTTTTGAGACATGTTCACTGGATCACCTTCACGAGCACCTCCACGGACCATTGTGAGGACCACGGCTCGTGAGGTCGTCCGTGGTCTTTACTTGATGTTGCCACAGTTGATCTTATCCACACCTGCTCACTGGAAAGGTACTTTACGACCTTCATCACGATCCGTAGTGAAGACCACGGTCCGTGAGCCCGTCCGTGGTCTTTACTTGCTTCAACTCACTTTCACTGCATTTTTTTATTTTCTATCTTCTTTCACGTTCACCTATTTTACTTGTACAAACACTACCAAACACATCATATCCACATAAATACACCCGATTCTAGTATTAATCCTTACTTTTCAAGTATCAAATGTGCCAAGATTTCGCGGCACATCATGAAGCCCGACAGAGCCAAATGAAAGGAGATGAGAGGTAGTCATGACCATGGTGGGGGAGATCGTGGCAAAGGCAAGGAATATCGACCACATCCCAAGAATCATGATACCTATAAGTCTGATGGCAAGAAGTTTGGACGCCAAAGCAATATTGAGAAAAAGACAGAGCCTACAAATAGGAATGACTGCTACATATGCGGTGGGCCACACGTCTATGCGAGGTGCCCTGAATTTAAGAGCCTTGGTACTATCCTGCGGGAGCGGAAGGAGAAGGATGCACAAGAGCAAGGACAAGCTGAAGAGACGACACAGTTGGGCTTGATAGGACTATGCGGAGCCATCACGAAGCAGCCAGAAAAGCTGAGAGAATACGACGCGCAGTATGCCGACATCATGATCAATGGAAGACCCACTCGTTCTATGGTCGACACAGGTGCAGAGTCCAACATCATGACCAAGATGGCAGCAACAAGGTTGGGGCTGAGTTATAGTCCAAGTAACGCCCAACTCAGGACGGTCAATGCACCACCGACTCTCGTGTTTGGAGTGGCGCATGGAGTAAGCATCACACTAGGCGAGTGGAAAGGTAAAACCAACTTCACTATCTCTCCTTTAGACCTCTTTGATATCATTCTTGGGTAAGAGTTCTTCCAGCAGTGCCACACAGTGATCAACCCTTACCTCCAACAACTCTTGGTCATGGAGTAAGGAGGATCATGTATGGTGCCCTTGGTTAAGGTACCAATGACAGAAGGATGAGTTCGACTAACGGCCATGAATCTCGAGAGAAACCCTAAGAAGAAGAAGTTATCTTTTATAACCACCATTGCAAGTCTGAAAGAAGACAATGGTGCTAAAGGGTCCCTGCCACCATGCATGAAGAATGTTCTAGAAGAGAACAATGTCGTGATGCCAAAGGATCCGCCGAGGCGCTTTCCTCCTAGGGAGGAAGAAGATCATAAGACCGAGCTAGAAGGGATAATGAAGAAGCTGAAGGAGTTGCACGAGGTCCTTGATCAAGTCGATGGACTATTGGTCGCGCATGCAAGAAGATAAGACTCGATTGCTTATGCAGCGGCGATGCGACGCGGTCGTCGCATCAATAGAAGGGGCAAAGTGTCATGACCCGCCACCTTACCCTTCAAATTTTGCACCGAAAGAGGGGAGGAAGAATCTTGAGTTTTGGAGAGGTTAGTGGAAGACTCTAGAATTCCCTAGACCTTTCCTTAGAAGACTCTAGAATAACTTAGAAGATATCTTGGAAAGCCTTAGAATTCTCTAGAATAGTAGAGAATTCTAGAATATGGACCAAAGTGTAAATATTGTAGGGACTTGCCAAGTAATTTTTATTTGCACTTTAGCCCCTAGGTTGTAGTATAAATAGATGGGGCATTCATTTGTAAGGCATCACTCTAGTTGTAAGCAATCTTCCAAGCAATACAAAGCCTTCTTCCCAAAATTCTCTAAGTCTTTCTAAGTCTTTCTTGCATTCTCTTAGCAATCTTAGTTCAAAGGGCTTACTTGAGCTTACAAGATCTTGAAAGAGTAGTGAGTAAGTTATCAAGTGCCGCATGAAACTCTAGTGAGACTCTAAGTCCGTGACACTATGACCTATTAAATTAAAGTACTACATGTATTCTTTCCAATGCCACCAAGTTTACCATATTTCGAGTTCGGAGAAAAAAGTTATGGTTGTTTTACTGGAATATACCCAGACTGGGAAATTGGGCGAACTCACCTGCTCAATCGGTGATCCGTCGAATGGGTTGGCGAATCACCGAATTAGCTCACTGAATTATTTCGAAAACCTCAAGCTTTTGTCCATTTAGGCGATCTAAAGTCCTAGTGGGCGATTCACTAAGTATTTTTAGCGAGGAGACCTCCAGATCGCCGATTTGACTGACGAGATTCATCAAAGGTCGTTTTGTTTGATTTATATTGTTTTTATACATCCGTAGAATGGTATTCTTGACGTTTTACCCTAAATCAACTTCCCTAAGTCCATCTTACAACCTAATAACATCATTATACATATAACAACTCTCAAAATCCCTAATTCTCCTTCTTCCAAAGATAAAGAATTCCAAGAAAGGGATTTCTCCAGATCTAAAGGCTCCAAGTTCAAGATTCTTTTTAAGAATCATAAGGCTTTCAATCCAAGGTTCTTCTCCACCCTTCATCTCCAAGAAAACCACAAGAGAGACAAAAGCAAGGGTTTCAAGTCTTCCGATCAAGTTCTCCTTCAAACCTTTTCAAGAGTTTTG
This sequence comes from Solanum etuberosum, assembly GCA_029582245.1. NCBI lineage: Eukaryota > Viridiplantae > Streptophyta > Magnoliopsida > Solanales > Solanaceae > Solanum > Solanum etuberosum. The sequence goes on along the minus strand of JAJONR010004593.1, from coordinate 607 downwards.
TTCTTCCTGGTATGTAAGGCTATCATAGTGATGGAATAGTTTGTCCTCACGCCCTACATCTACTTTCAAATATGTAAAAGAGTAATCTAGGGTTCTATCCTTAGATTTGAGTATTCTTGAGATGAGTTGATGTTGAGTTCTTGAGTTTCTATTCTATTTTTTTGAAATTCTATTCCTAATTATTAAATCATTGTGTTGACACCCAATTTTGACCCTCCCCGGTAGAATTAATTTTTGAGCTTCTTTAATTTCCAACGATTTGAAATAATTATATTTTATAAAACTCAAAATAATTTTTAAGTTTTTAAAATAATCTTGCAATTTTTATAATTTTTGCAAATGATAAGCATATTTCTACATATTTATATAATTAGCATAATTTATGAATATTTGAAAATCGTCTCAAAAAGATTTTATCTTAATTAAATATTCAATTAAATTAATTTGGTTTAAGGTTGTATACAATTTTAAGTTATTTAGTTTATTTATCTTATTTCGTTGGTTTGAGAAGCGTGTTTTATTAATTTATTTTTAGTTTAAGTTATGATTATAATTTTAAATTATTTAGTTTATAATTAGGTTAAATATTTAATTTTGTTGAGATTAA
>JAJONR010004592.1:0-35936 GCA_029582245.1 Solanum etuberosum | reverse complement strand
TATATATATATATATATATATATATATATATATATATATATATATAATAAATATACTTTTGTGGGAGTTTCTCTAACCGACAACCATCACTATGAGCTATGTGATGATACAACGTCTCGCCCACGCTGTCAGAACTGTCCTATAACTTACCGGGATATAGAACGCCTCAACTAAGTGGATCCACTAGTCTATGCTAAAAAGCATTAAGGAATCATTTAAAAAGTATTACCCTTTCTACCCATGATGACTACATGGTTTATGAAGACTTGAGTTATTATGAACTCGTCTCCATATCGGTGCTCAATACTACTCCCAAAATATACTCAGCTCATATGTTTAAAAACATAACTCTTTCTGTGGTTTGAGATTATTACTCAAAAACTAGCTCAAAAGCTCTCTTGGAAATCGGTGTTTCCTTTCTTGTTTAAATGTGAAAACATTTTAACTCTTGGGAATACTTAGTTCCCTATAATCATTTGAAGAAATGAACTTCACTCTTACTCTTACTCAACTCAATGCTCATGTCTTTAAAACAAGTTTAAACATGTGGAAAAGACTTTTGAAATGACTCTAAGAACTCTCTAGACTTGGCTCTTAAGTTTCCTTTAATTGAATTATGGATTCAAGGCTCATGATCTCATGTTATGGATGATTTCATGTTGTTTAGACGTACATTAGAGTGTAGAAATCAACTAGAAAACATAGATACGTTTCAAGGGAACTCGAACGGAAAGAAGTGGGAAAGGGTAAGGGACCTGGCAACCCTGGCGCTCTGAGTGGCGCGGGGCGCCAGACCCAAAACTACAGACACTAGCTTGGGGCGTACTGTCTGGCGCGGCGCCCCAGAGGCCAAACTTCAGAGCCTTTTATGGGGTTCTCTGAGTGGCGCGGCTCCCCATCCCTTTTCCCTAAATTTTTGACGAATTCTCTTGGTCGTTTTTCAACTCTAAACCCTCTAGATTCGATTGGTTACTTCCCCAAACACTTACATTCAACTACATAACTAAAATATGCAAAAATCTACTCAAAACGACATCTAATATCATGAATTTAAATCAAGAACTCCTCAACAACTTCAACAATCAAGAACCCAATAGAAACTTCAACAAAATCAATCAAGAACTCAATTTCTATACTTTCAAGAATATAATTTCACTGAATTAAATTATGATTGGTGCGTGGGTGAACGAACCCAATGCTCTGTGATCTCACATATCTCTTAGGGATTAACCCTTGATGAAATCCACAAGCTAAACTTCAATAACGACGAAATTTGGCTCTTTCTCCTCTTTTCTCCTCTTGCGTTCTTTCTCTAAAAAACCTAGCGTGAAATCTTTGAGTGCCTAAACTGACCCAATTCATTTTAGACCCCTAAGTAATTACCAAAAACGAAATAAATTACTTGGGTAGTGAAAAAACCATAATACCCTCCTAAAATCCGGTTTTGACTTTCCTTATCTAGATAGCCCGACTTCAAATGGGCATATCTCCCTCATATAAACTCGAAATTGAGAAAACTTTATGGCGTTGGAAAGATGATTCAAAGATCTTTCCTACGGTATCTTGTAGCACACCCAACTCATCTTGATCTAGGAGTTATGGTCTTTGAAGTTGACCAAAAACTCATACTTAACATAATTGCCAAATATCAGATTTTCCATTCTTTCCAATAATGGTTCTTTCTAATTCTAGCTCTTTCAAAAAGCGGGTTGTTACAATATCTCCCCCTTGGGAACATTCGTCCTCGAATGAGATTACTCTTATTAGGCTAAGGGTGTAACATCTAACATCTAGCTCAAACACCCAACAAGCAAAATGTAAATACAACATGCCAACTTAAAACAAATGCCAAGAAAAGGATTAGTACCTTAATTTGGAATTTCTCCGGACTCAAAGAGATGTGGGTACCTTTTCTTCATGTCCTCCTCAGCTTCCCAAGTAGATTCCTCAATGAACTGATTTCTCCTTAGAACTTTGACTGATGCTACTCCCTTGGTCCTCAACTTGTTAACTTGACGATCTAGAATCTGAACAAGAATCTCCTCATATGATAAGCTATCCTTAATACCAATATCTTCAGCAGGTATGATGAGTGAAGGATCACCCATACACCGGATGAACTGCTGCTAACTCTTGTGGTAGCTCTAACTCATAAGCTACTTTGCCAATCCTCTTGGATATTCTGTAAGGATCAATATATCGGGGACTAAGTTTCCCCTTCTTACCAAATCTCATGACACCCTTCATGGGTGAAACTTTCAAGTAAACCCAATCATCTACTTCAAACTCTAAGTCTCTTCTTCTAACATCTGTATAGGATTTCTGATGACTCTGCGCTGTTTTCAACCTCTCTTGAATAACCTTCACTTTTTCCATAGCTTGATGAACTAAATCTGGTCCTATCAACCCAGTTTCACCAACCTCAAACCATCCAATAGGAGATCTGCATCTTCGCCCATAAAGAGCTTCGTACAGAGCCATTTGGATGCTAGAGTGGTAACTATTGTTGTAAGCAAACTCTATGAGATGTAGGTGATCATCCCAATTACCCTTGAAATCGATCACACAAGCCCTCAACATATCTTCTAAAGTATGAATGGTGCGCTCTGCTTGTCCATCAGTCTGAGGATGAAAAACAATACTCAAGTTCACCTTCGAACCCAAATCTTTCTGGAATGACTTCCAAAACTGTGCAGTAAATTGTTCACCTCTATCTGAAATAATCGATACCAGAACGCCATGAAGTCTGACTAATTCTTGAATGTACAACTTAACATAATCTTCTGCTGAATGGGTAGTCTTTACCGGTAAAAAATGGGCTGATTTAGTCATTCGATCTACAATCACCCAAATAGAATCATGCTGCCTGCGAGACCTTGGTAAACCTGTGATGAAATCCATATTGATCATCTCCCACTTCCATTCCGGAAGATCTATATTCTAAGCCATACCACTGGGCCTTTGGCGCTCTACTTTAACTTACTGGCAATTCAGACACTTAGCAATAAACTCTGCGATGCCCTTCTCCATACTACTCCACCAATACACCTCTCTCAGATCTCGATACATCTTTGTGGAACCCGGATGGATAGAATATCCGGAGCTATGAGCTTCCTCCATGATTCTCTCTTGGAGTCCAATCACCTTTGGTACACAAAATCTACCTTGATACCTCAATACACCATCTCTCCCTTGTTCAAAAGCCATCACTTTTTGCTTATGAACGTTTGCCTTCAATTCAAGCAAAATAGGATCTTGGTCTTGTTTCTCTTTCACTTCAAACACTAATGATGATTCAACCCCATTCATCACCACTACTCCTCCTTCACTGGAATTCGTTAAACGAATTCCTAATCACGCAAGTGTGTGCACCTCTTTAGCTAAATCTTTCTTGTCTTCCTCAAAATGAGCGGTACTACCCATAGACAATCTACTCAAGGCATCAGCAACAACATTAGCCTTACCCGAGTGATAGAGAATACTCATGTCATAATCCTTGAGTAACTCTAACCACCTTCTCTGTCTGAGATTAAGCTCTTTCTGACTAAACACATACTGAAAACTCTTGTGATCAGTGAACACATCCACATGAACACCATAAAGATAATGAAGCCATATTTTCAAAGCAAATACTACGGCAGCCAACTGTAGATCATGGGTTGGGTAATTCCTCTCGTGAACCTTAAGCTGTCTGGAGGCATAAGCTATAACTTTGCCATTTTGCATTAACACACAACCCAAACCGACTATGGACGCATCATAATAAACCACAAAGCCTTGCGTACCCTCTGGTAAGGTCAATACTGGGCAGTAGTCAACCTCTTTTTCAATTCCTGAAAACTTTTCTTACAAGCTTCAAACCATTGAAACTTAACTGTTTTCTGAGTTAACTTAGTCAAAAGGGACGAAATGGATGAGAACCCCTCGACGAACCTTCTATAATAGCCAGCCAATCCCAAGAAACTCCTAATATCAGTTGGAGACGTGGGTCTAGGCCAATTCTGCACTGCCTCTATCTTTTGAGTATCAACTCTAATTCCCTCACCGAAAATAGTATGGCCTAAGAATGCCACAGACTCAAGCCAAAATTCACACTTAGAAAACTTAGCATATAACTCATTATCCTTTAGAGTTTAAAGGACTATTCTGAGATGACTAGCATGGTCTTCCTCATTCCTCGAATAGATTAGAATTTCATCAATGAATACGATAACAAACATATCTAAATAAGGCTTGAATACTCTGTTCATAAGGTCCATGAATGCTGCAGGAGCATTGGTCAAACCAAAAGACATAACTAGGAACTCATAATAACCATAACGGGTCCTGAAAGTGTTTTAGGGATACCACTTTCTCTTACTCTCAACTGATTAGTGATCTGAGTTCTATCTTAGAAAAACAAGTAACACCTTAAAGTTGATCGAAGAGATCATCAATTCTCAGAAGAGGATATTTATTCTTGATAGTAAACTTGTTCAACTAACGGTAATCTATACACATTCTAAGAGAATCATCTTTCTTTCTCACAAATAAGACCGGAGCGCTCCAAGGTGAGACACTTGGTCGAATAAAACCTTTCTTTAGGAGATCTTTCAACTCTTTCAACTCTGCTGGTGCCATGTTATATGGAGGAATAGAGATAGGATGATTATCGGGAAGAATATCTATACCGAAGACTATTTCTCTCTTAGGAGGGACTCCGGGTAGATCATCTGGAAAGACTTTCGGAAACTCACTAACAACTGAAACTGACTGAATAAGAGGTGTCTCAACACTAGAGTCATTAACTCAGACTAAGTGATAGACACAACCCTTGGAAACTAACTTTGTTGCCTTAAGGTACGAAATAAAATGACCCTTAGGCACTGATGAACTACTTTTCCACTTTGTAACTAGCTCATTAGGAAACTGGAACTTGACTACTTGAAATCTACAATCGACTGAGGCATAATAGGCATGAAGCCAATCCATACCTAGAATGACATCGAAATCTACCATATCTAACTTAACTAAGTCAGCCATGGTGCTCTATGATTGACGGAAATTGTACAATCACGATAAACTCTCTCAGCTAGAATAGACTCACCAACAAGTGTAGAAACACTGAAGGAATCAAGAAGTTGCTTAGGAAGAACATCAAAATTCATTTCAACATATGGAGTCACAAAATATAGACTCGCTCCTGGATCTAGCAAAGCATAAACATCTTAAGTAAAGACTTTGATCATACCAGTGACAACATCTGGCGAATGCTCTTGCTCTTAGTGACTAGTGATAGCATATAGGCGGTTTGCTCCTTCGCCAGTCCCTGAAGTAGCTCCTCTAGGTGCAGCTCTGTCGTGGAGCAAGAAGATTGGGCTCTATATCCCCTATTTCCACTGCTCTGCCTGTTCTTTGGACACTCTTTCATGAAACCCTCTTGACCGCACTTGAAGCAACCAGTGGAGCCATCACGACACATCCCGGGGTGATTTCTACCACACTTAGCACATCCAGGAGCCCAGTTACCTCCTTGTTCCACACTACCCTAAGACTGTGCAGGTCTTGCTCTTAATTGCTGTAAATTCTGACTATTGTACTCACCTTGGTTCCTTGGTGCAGGTGCACTAGTAGATGATGAAGCAGGTCCCTTTTGCTTTTGTTGGAACGAAGACCGGTTCGCATTACTCTTCTGCTGCCCGGACTTATTCCCAGATGTCTTAGCCTTTTTGTTTCTGAAATCTTCTCTATCCCCCCAGCTTATCCTCCTCAACCTTCTGAACATGAATCATCAACCTCGCTATGTCCATGTCACCTATTAGCATAGCTGCCTTACCTTCCTTACTCAACATACGAGACAAACCAGCAACAAATAAACTCATCCTACTCCTCATATCCGCAACCATCTCCGGAGCATAACGGGAAAGTTGGGTGAACTTAAGGCTATACTCATGAACACTCATAGATTCCTGCTTAAGGGTAAGGAATTCTCATACCTTTGCTTCTCTCAGTTCCTGGGGAAAGTAACGCCCCAAGAAAGCCTTCTCAAACATATCCCAACTCACATTCGGTGCACCCTAAGCTCTACCCTTCTTCCATTGATCAAACCAGATTCTAGCGACACCCTTCAGTTGGTATGCAGCTAATTCCACTCTCTCAGTATCGGTGACGTGCATATTCTCAAAAACCTTCTGAAGCTCCTCAACAAAGTTTTTCGGATCCTCAGTGATGCTTGAAACAGTGAAGCTTGGAGGATTCATCCTTAAGAATTCACGGATCCTTGAAGTATCAACTACATCATGTCGAACCCCTCTTTGTCCCACTTAGTTGGTCACTGCTTGACTCAGCATTCGGATGGCTTCCCAAAATTTAGTATTGGTGACCTCTCCTTGGGGTTGCACTTCAGGTGCATTAGGTACCCCTTGTTCCTCGACATTCCTCCTAGAAGGACGACCTCAGACAGCTCTTCATGGAGGCATGATCAACTGAAAGACACGCACAAGCACGAGTTAGAAAGAGACCTTATAGAGATGAACTCTATAGCACGAAATGAGTATGAAAGAAGAGAGATAGTTCCTAAATGTTGCAACCTCCTAATTATAGATGTGGCACGCATCACACTGATAACTAGGACTCTACAGACACGGCTTCATAGACTCCTTAGGACTCTTAAACTCTGTGCTCTGATACCAAGTTTGTCACACCCCGAGCCTATACCCTGGGCGGGACTGGCACTCGAGAACCATTGCTGGCCCCAAGCGAACCCTTGGCCTGGCTAGACTCTCAACGGAAGACTTTAAGCATTAATAAGAGAATTCAAATGCAATATAAACTCAACTTTCTCAACTAAACTTAGAATGTTTTAGAAACAAACATTCAACTTAGCCAAAGTGGCAACTCAAGTCTTAACATAAACAACTGAAAATGGAAATACTAAAGAACAAATAACTCTCTTTCTATGAAGCCTCTAAACTATGAGGGATGTCGGGATAAGACCCCCGATCATCCTAACAACTGAAAATGCAAAAAAAATGTAAAAAGGGGATCCTCCGAAAAGCAAGTAGGCTCACCAACTTACTCTGAGTGCTCGACTGGATCAACGAGGCGCTGGATGCTGATCCTGATTACCTATATCTGCATCATAAAATGATGCAGGCCAAATGGCATCAGTACATTGAATGTACGAGCATGCGATGAGAAAATTAAACATGACATAAGCTTGAACTGAATTCTGAAAGAAACACTTACCTTAGCTTTACTCAACTCATGGATACTTAACTCAATGCATAAATAACCAACGGTAAAGATGCAGTTTATATAAAGCATTTAAACAGTAGGTAGCAATTCAATGTATTGAAAAATACAATAACACCTCAATAATATATATAATAAATAAATATACTTCTGTGGGAGTTTCTCTAACCGACAACCATCACTATGAGCTATGTGATGATACAACGTCTCTCCTATGCTGCCAGAACTGTCCTATAACTTGCCGGGATATAGAACGCCTCAACTAAGTAGATCCACTAGTCTATGCTAAAAAGCATTAAGGAATCATCTAAAAAATATGACCCTTTCTACCCATAATAGCTACATGGTTTATGGAGACTTGAGTTATTATGAACTTGTCCCCATATCGGTGCTCAATACTACTCCAAAATATACTCAGATCATATGTTTAAAAACATAACTCTTTATGTGGTTATAGATTATAACTCAAAAACTAGCTCAAAAGCTCTCTTGGAAATCAGTGTTTCTTTCTTGTTTAAATGTGAACACATTTTAATTCTTGGGAATACTTAGTTCCCTATAATCATTTGAAGAAATGAACTTCACTCTTACTCTTACTCAACTGAATGCTCATGTCTTTAAAACAAGTTTAAAACATGTGTAAAAGACTTTTGAAATGACTCTAAGAACTCTCTAGACTTGGCTCTTAACTTTCCTTTAATTGAATTATGGATTCAAGGCTCATGAAGACGTACATTAGAGTGTAGAAATCAACTAGAAAACATAGATACGTTTCAAGGGAACTCGAACGGAAAGAAGTGGGAAAGGGTAGGGGACCTGGCAACCCTGACGCTCTGAGTGGCGCGGGGCGCCAGACCCAAAACTACAGACACTAGCTTGGGGCATACTGTCTGGCGCGGCGCCCCAGAGGCCAAACTTTAGAGCCTGATATATGGCGCTCTGAGTGGCACGGCGCCCCACCCCTTTTCCCTAAATTTTTGACGAATTCTCTTGGTCGTTTTTCAACTCTAAGCCCTCTAGATTCGATTGACTCCTTCCCCAAACACTTAGATTCGACTACATAACCAAAATATGCAAGAATCTACTCAAAATGACATCTAATTTCATGAATTTAAATCAAGAACTCCTCAACAACTTTAACAATCAAGAACCCAATAGAAACTTCAACAAAATCCATCAAGAACTCAATTTCTATACTTTCAAGAATATAATTTCACTGAATTAAATCATGATTGACACGTGGGTGAACGAACCTAACCCTATGTGATCTCACATATCTCATAGGGATTAACCCTTGGCGAAATCCACAAGCTAAACTTCAAGAACGACAAACTTTGGCTCTTTCTCCTCTTTTCTCCTCTTGCGTTCTTTCTCTAAAATCCCTAGCGTGAAATCTTTGAGTGCGTAAACTGACCCAATTCATTTTATACCCCTATGTAATTACCAAAAAATAAATAAATTACTTGGGTAGTGAAAATACCATAATACGCTCCTAAAATCTTGTTTTGACTTTGCTTTTCTAGATAATTCGACTTCAAATGGGCATATCTCTCTCATACGAACTCAAAATTGAGAAAACTTGATGGAGTTGGAAATATGATTCAAAGATATTTCCTACAGTATCTTGTAGCACACCTAACTCATCCTGAGCTAGGAGTTATGATTATTTGAAGTTGTCCAAAAATTCATACTTAACATAACTTGCCAAATTTCAGATTTTCCATTCTTTCCAATAATGGTTCTTTCTAATTCTAGCTCTTTCAAAAAGTGGGTGGTTACACTGAGCCTACACCCTGGACGTGGCCGACACTCGAGAATCATTGCTGGCCCGAAGAGAACCCTTGGCTTGGCTCAACTTTCAGCAGAAGACTTAATCAACTGAAATAGAATCACACAAACAACTCAACTCATAAATAAAGTAGTTAAGTCAAAATACTCAAATGAACATAAGTATTCAACTCACAGTCTTTAAAACATTAAAAAGAGATATGAAAGAAAGACTCCTCAAATACTACTGTCTATCTAAGAAGCCTCTAATACTATGAGGAATGTCGAGACAAGACCCCCAATCATCCTAACAAAACTGACATAGATGAAAATAAAAAAAAGGATCCTCCGGAAGCAAGGAGGCTTACCAAAGCTAACTCGAACTGCTATGGTATCAACGAATCACCTGTTGATGACCTTGATATCTTATATTTGCATCATGAAATGATGCAGGACAAATGGCATCAGTACATTAAATGTACGAGCATGTAAGGGGAAATACTGAACATAACATAAAAGCTTAAATTTGGCAAGAAGGAAACATACTCACCTCAACTCTACTCACCACAACCTCAACTCATGGATACTCAACTCAATGCAGTGTAAAAACAAAAATAAATATGCAGTTTATATAAAACATTTAAAACAATATATAACAACTTAATGTATTTAAAAATACAATAATAACTCAGTTTGTATGTAAAGATACCAAATAACTCAATTTGGGAGATTCTCTAACCGAGAACCATCACTATGAGCTATGTGATGATACATCATCTCCCCCACGCTGCCAGAACTGTACTATTCCCTGCTGGAGTATAAGACATCCTTAACTAAGTGGATCCATTAAGCTATGCTTAAAAAGCAATAAGGAATCATCTAAAAAGTATGACCCTTTCTACCCACGTTGGCTACATGGTTTATGAGGATTTTGAGTTGTATGAACTCGTCCCCATATCGGTACTCAATACTACTCCCAAAAATATACAGAGCTCATATGCTTAAAAATATTTCCTCATCCTCAAGCTTTGAGATTATTACTCAAAAGGTTCGCTTAAAAGAGATTATACTCAAAAACTCCTCATGAACTCATTTGGAAATCGATGTTTCCGCTCCTTTTAAATGTAAAAACATTTACTCTTGGGAATACTTAGTTCTCATATATTCATTTTGAACCAAGTTTGTCACGCCCCGAGCCTACACCCTGGGTGTGGCCGGCACTCGAGAACCATTGCTAGCCCCAAGCGAATCCTTGGCCTGGCTCAACTCTCAGCGGAATACTTACTCAAGGGAAATAGAATCACACAAACAAATCAACTCATAAATAAAGTAGTTAACTCAAAATACTTAAATGAACATAACTGTTCAACTCAAAGTCTTTAAAACATTAACAAGAGAAATGAAAGAAAGACTCCCTAAATACTACTGTCTATCTATGAAGCCTCTAATACTATGAGGGATGTCGGGACAAGACCCCCGATCATCCTAACAAAACCGAAATAAATGAAAATAAAAAAAAGGGATCCTTCGGAAGCAAAGAGGCTCACCAAAGCTAACTCGAACGGCTATGGTATCAACGAAGCGCCTGTTGATGACCCTGATCTCCTGTATCTACATCATGAAACGATGCAGGCCAAATGACATCAGTACATTGAATGTGCGAGCATGTAAGGAGAAATACTGAACATAACATAAAAGCTTGAACTTGGAAAGAAGGAAACATACTCACCCCAACTCTACTCAACTTAACCTCAACTCATGGATACTCAACTCAATGTAGTATAAATACAACAATAAAGATGCAGTTTATATAAAGAATTTCAATTAATATATAACAACTCAATGTATTTAAAAATACAATAATAACTCAGTTTGTATTTAAAGATACAAAATAACTCAATTTGGGAGATTATCTAACCGACAACCATCACTATGAGCTATGTGATGATACAACATCTCACCCACGCTGCCAGAACTGTCCTATACCTTGCCGGAGTATAAGACATCTTCAACTAAGTGGATCCACTAAGCTATGCTTAAAAATAAATAATGAATCATCCAAAAATCCCTTTCTACCCACGTTGGCTACATGGTTTATGAGGACTTTGGGTTGTATGAACTCGTCCCCGTATCAGTGCTCAATACAACTCCTAAGAATATACTCAGCTCATAAGTTTAAAAATATTTCCTCATCCTCCAGCTTTGAGATTATTACTCAAAAGGTTCTTTTAAAAGAGATTGTACTAAAAAGCTTCTCATGAACTCATTTGGAAATCGATGTTTCCACTCATTTTAAATGTAAAAACATTTACTCTTGGGAATAATTAGTTCCATATATTCATTTTGAACCAAGTTTTTCACGCCCTGAGCCTACATCCTGGACGTGGCCGGTACTCGAGAACCATTGCTGGCCCCGAGCGAACCCTTGGCCTGGCTCAACTCTCAGCGGAAAACTTACTCAAGTGAAATAGAATCACACAAACAACTCAACTCATAAATAACGTAGTTAACTCAAAATACTCAAATGAACATAAATGTTCAACTCACAATCTTTAAAACATGAACAAGAGAAATGAAATAAAGACTTCTCAAATACTACTGTCTATATATGAAACCTCTAATACTATGAGGGATGTTGGGACAAGACCCCCGATCATCCTAACAAAACTGAAATAGATGAAAATAAAAAAAAGGATCCTCCAAAAACAAGGAGGCTCACCAAAGCTAACTCGAACTGCTATGGTATCAACGAAGCGCCGGTTGATGACCCTAATCTCATGTATCTGCATCATGAAACGATGCAGGCCAAATGACATCAGTACATTGAATGTACTAGCATGTAAGGGGAAATACTGAACATAACATAAAAGCTTGAACTTGGAAAGAAGGAAACATACTCACCTCAACTCAACCTCAACTCATGGATACTCAACTCAATGTGGTATAAAAACAACAATAAAGATGCAGTTTATATAAAGCATTTAAAACAATATACAAGTCAATGTATTTAAAATACAATAAAAACAATAAAAACTCAGTTTGTATGTAAAGATACAAAATAACTCAATTTGAGAGATTGTATAACCGATAACCATCACTTTGAGCTTTGTGATGATACAACGTCTCGCCCACGCTACCAGAACTGTCCTATACCTTACCGGAGTATAAGACATCCTCAACTAAGTGGATCCACTAAGCTATGCTTAAAAATAATAAGGAATCATCTAAAAAGTATGACCCTTTCTACCCATGTTGGCTATATAGTTTATGAGGACTTTGAGTTGTATGAACTCGTCCCCATATCGGTGCTCAATACTACTCCCAAAAATATACTCAACTCATATATTTAAAAACATTTCCTCATCCTCAAGCTTTGAGATTATTACTCAAAAGGTTCTCTTAAAAGAGATTATACTCAAAAACTCCTCATGAACTCATTTGGAAATCAATGTTTTCGCTCATTTTACATGTAAAAACATTTACTCTTGGGAATACTTAGTTCCCATATATTCATTTTGAAAAATGAAACTCAACTCTGCTCATCCTCAAACTCAAGTACTCATGTCTTAAAATAATTTTTTTTAAAAAGATTGTAAAAGACTTCTCAAAATGACTCGAAAGAACTCTCAAGACTTTGCCCTTAACTCTACCTTGAATTTGAAATATGAATTCATGGGTTATGTTTCATGTTATGAAGGATCTCTCGATGTTTAGATATAGTTTAGAGTAGTTAGAATAAAAAAGGAGTAAAGGTACACCTTAAAATAACTCAAACAGGTCAAACGACAGAAAAACAGGATGGGGCAGGCGACCCTGGCACGGGGCGCCAGCCCTCAAACTTCAAAGGGTCACTTCTGGCGCGGCGCGCTAGCTCCTACCCAGATAACCCGACAAATTTTGTTCTCTCGTTTTCTGACCCTAATTCGCCTAGAATCGAATGGTTTCTTCCCAACCCTCTTACATTCATTTACTCAACTTATTTACATAAACGTCTACTCGAAAAGCCTCAAGAATAATGCTTATTAATAAGGTCCTCGCCTCAAGATCTCAACCAAACATCAAAATTCAAGAACGAAGAACAACACCTCAAGAATTTTATCAAGAACCTCAATATACTTAATCTCATGGATGAATTCGATAAAGTAAATCATGATTGGCATGTGGTTGAACAAACCCATCACTATTGAAACTTACATACCTTAATTTGGCATAATTCCTCGATAAATCTCACGAATCTTGATGAACGCCTTGAACCTCTCCTTTTTTTCTCCTCTTTTCTCCTCTTGAACTCCTCTAAAAACCCTAAGCGTATTTAGGATTCTGAAAACTGACCCAAATCAGTTTAGACCCCTAAAATATTACTAAAAATGTTTTAAGCTGAATGGGTAAGGAAAAGATCAAAATACCCCTCATTAATCCAGGTAACTTTCCTTAACTGGACAGGCTGACTTCAAACGGGCATATCTCCCTCATCCGAACTCAAAATTTAACAAACTCAATGGCGTCTTATGGGCCACCTAACTCATCATGTACTGAAAGTTATGGCCGTTTGAAGTTGACCCAAAACTCACAACTTAAGCACAACTTGAAAAATTCTAAATTTGGCTCTTTCCAAGTTAGTTCTTTCTAAATTTAGCTCTTTCTAAGGTGGAATGTTGTATTTCGGGTATGCGACAGCCGCTTGACTTTCAAAATATAGATACATAGGACCCTTAGAATTCTTTACAATACTCAAAAATCTATTTAACTTAACAACTTCTTGTACTGCATATGCACAAGCCACAAATTCAGATTCCATAGTTGAAAGAGCTGTGCAAGTTTGCTTCTTACTTTTTTCATGAAATAGCACCACCATGTAGTGAGAAAGCATAATAAATGTTGATTTTCTATTATTTTGGTCACCAGCCCAATCAACATCTGTATAACCTCATATGAATAAATTAGATCCACTATAAATCAGTGTATAATCCGCAGTTCCCTTCAAGTATTGGAATATTCTCTTTACTTCTTTCCGATGATCTCTTTCAGGATTGGATTGATACGTGCTAACCAGACTCACGACATAACAAATGTCTGAGCGAGTACACATCATAACATACATCAAACTCCCGACAGCACTAGAATAAGGAACTCGAGATATGTCTTCCTTTTCTTTTCCAGTCTTTGGACACATTTCAAGGCTTAAAGTTTCACCCCTTGCTACAGGAGTATCCATGACAACTATTCATTCGAAAATGTTCCAATATTTTCTTTATATAAGTTTCTTGAGATAAACTCAAAATTTTTTTGGAACGATCTCTTTGGATCTTAACACCCAATATATAGTCTGCTTCACCCATTTCTTTCATATCAAATAATTTTGAAAGTCATGACTTGACAGTTTTTACATACTCCAAATTATTTCTAGCTAATAAAATATCATCTACGTAGAGAGAAAGAATTACAAAATTTCCATTGGACTTTTTCACATAGATGCAATGGTCTTCATCGATCATGATGAAATCAAATGACATCACCTCCTTATGAAATCTCAGGTACCACTTCCTTGAAGATTGGTTTAGGCCATAATTTGATCTTTTCAATTTACAAACTTTCTTTTCTTGGCCTTTAACAACGAAACCTACTGGTTGTTCCATGTAGATTTCCTTATTTAATTCTCCATTGAGAAAAGTGGTCTTCACATCCATTTGGTATAATTCTAGATCTAAACGTGCAACATTAGCTAAAAGTAATCGTATGGAGGTAAACTTCATAACTGGTGAAAAAGTTTCCTCATAGTCTATTCCAACTTCTTCAGTAAAACCTTTTTCCACAAATCATGCTTTGTGTTTTTCTATTGACCCATCCGATTTACATTGAACTTTGAGAATTCATTTATTTCCAATAGCTTTACGTTCCTTAGGAAGGTCAACTAGATCCCAAACTTTGTTAGTTTTCATGGACTCTAATTCTTCTTTCATCGCTTTTAAGCATTCATCCCTTTTAGGGCTTGATAAGGCATCAGTTACAAAATTAGGTTCATCCAATTCTGTAAGAGATACCAAAAAAACATAATCCTCAATCTCATAAGATCATTTAGGTACACCTTTTCTTGAACTCTTACATATTTGAAGTTCAGATTCCTCTATAGGATTTTGAGATTCATAACTCCCACTTGGACCAAGAATCATTTCTTGATCCATTGAATTATCAAGTATGTCTGAAGAAATTATCTGATCTTCTGAATTCAATATCTCGTATAAAGGCTCACCTTCATCAATTTCATCCTTTTTGGGAAAATCATTTTCTAAAAATCTGACATCTCGGGATACAATTTCAATAATACTTCCATCCTCCAATTCCTCAATGAACATATATCTTTTGGAGTTTTCTGAGTATTTTATAAAGATACATTCTTTCCTTTCAGACTTAGTTTACCAAACTCACCAAGACGATGTTTGATATATGTAGCACAACCCAAGGTCGTAGATCATTTAGGTTTATTTTATGACCAGCTCAAAGTTCATAAGGAGTCGAAGATACTGATTTAAAAGGCCTTATTCAATATATAAGCCGCAATCAATAATGCATCTCCCAGAAAGAGATAGATATTGTCTACGCCATTATTGACCTAGTCATGTCCAATAATGTTCTATTCTTTTTTTCATCTACACCATTTTGTTGAGGTGTAAAAGGAGTAGTTAACTGTCTGATAATGCCCCTTTTCAGTACATAATTATTCAAATTATTTTGACAATACTCACATCCTCGATCGGTTCTTAAAGCCTTTATGCTTTTATCTAATTGATTTTCAACTTCATTCATATATCTTTTAAAGCACTCAAGTGCTTCAGATTTATGAAAAATCAAATAGACATAACCAAATCGCGTGAAATCATCAATAAATGTAATGAAGTATGTAGCACCTGAACTTGCCCTCACATTCATTGGCCTAAAAATATCAGAATGAATTAATTGAAGTGGGAACTCAACTCTTTTAGCCTTCCCAAATGGTTTACGTGTAATCTTTCCAGCAAGATAATTTTCACGAGTTGGCATATCAATTTTGGTGAAAGAACCGAAATGCCCTTCTTTTGCCAACCTATTCATTCGATCTTACCTTATATGACCTAGTCTTGAATGCCATGTAATAACATCAATATCATTGTTACTTGAATAATATGCTAATACACAACGATCAACATAATAGCCATAAGTCGAAGGATTACAATCTAAAACGATCATAACGAAGTCTAAAACCATATAAATTTTTTATCTAGAGCTATTCTAACACCATTACGACTAAAAAACAAATCAAAACCAACGTCTACAAGAACAGACACAAAAACTAAGTTTCGTCGAATCTCTGTAGCATATAGGACGTCATGCAACATCAAAGAAAGACCACCACGCAAGTGCCTATCCCTTTAACTTCTAGTTTGACATTATTTCATACGTAGATCCATCTTGATTTAGATGAAACTCGACAAAACTCCACAAACGCTTCTCGATCTTGACTCACGTGGTTGATGGATCCTGAGTCTACAGTTTACATATGATAAGATTCAGTTAGTAAAGAAGTGTTGAAAACATATGTAGCACTTAAAGATGTGTTTAGAAATGCTACCTTTTTTGGCTCAGTACATTCACGTGTAAAATATTCCAGCACTTGACAATTGTAGCACTTTATTTTTCTCTTGTCTCTCTTCTTGAAAAATCATTTTCCTTTCTTGGAATTTGACTTATTTTTCTTAGAGGGTCCTTCTCCACTTTCTGTGTCTTTCCCATTTCTTTTCCAATTTTTCTTGCACTTGAATCTTGAAATATTTTGTACCACTTGACTCTGCCACAAAGGTATTGGAAGCAGCTTTAGTAGAATCAATGCACTCATCTTCAAGTTCAACATGGCGGGTAATATCAGAAAAAGTTTTGATGCTATCATTATGGGTCAAGTTAACTTTCAAATGTTTCCAATTATTGCGATGAAACTGAATCACTGCTTGCACTTATTGCTCATCTGAAAGAACATGACCAATACTCTTGAGTTGAGCTATCATGTTTGACATTACCCTAAGGTGTTGTTTGATATTTTGATCATAACGCTTCTTGTAAGTGTCAAATTTGATAGTCAACTGTCTGAGGCGGGTTACAGACGTACCCCCATATGTTCCTCGCAGATGTGCCCACATAGCATGAGCAGTAGGAAATTCCTCAAATTCATGTATGAGGTCATCAACCATAGAACTAACTATTATTCCATGTGTAGTGGAATTGACTTTTTTTCCAAGCTTTGTCAGCTTCAATAGCCCTTATGTGTTGTGCAGAGTTACCCTCTTCTGGTTGATTCAAAACATGATTTATACCTTCCCGAACATTTTTCTCTTCTAGTGCATACCATATTTTACGACTCCAGATGTCAAAATTGTCACTATTGAATTTTTCAGCAATGATATTTTTTGATGCCATGTCTGTTCCGAGATATAATAAGGCAAAAATTTCTAATCAATTATGCATGTGACATACACATTCAAGAAAATCAATTCTCATAAAGGTTTCATATTTAATGTAAAATTGAAAAGACACATAAGCATCCAATCATCATCTACGAACTAAATATTTAACCAAAATTTGAAACTAATTTCTTGATATGTACACTAATATATATTGAATACTTTAATAACAAGTATCTTTTAAGTCTAATAATTTAAGTTAAGGAAAAACAAACTACATAATCCATATATTGTAAAGCAAATAAGCAATAACAAATTACTAGATTTTTTTAAAGACTAGAGTCTTTCCACAAGTCTTCAGGGCAACAAATATACACCCTAAAAGGCTGAGTGAACCAAATATCATGATAAACGTTAGTCAATCTACTACCCCAAGGTTCATGTAAAACGTCTGTTAAATAAGCTAAGGCTCTCCAATATCAAATTTCCTTATAATCAGTCAGTTCAATCCATTTTATTTAAAAAATGTGAATAAAATCACGTGCTGAAATATTAGGGGACATCTTCAAAGACTCAAAATCTTTAAATTTCTTCTTTCTTTTCCTTCGAATGACCCTTTGATTCCTTAACAGATTTTGTGTCGCCCTTGGAACACCGATCTGTATAATTTCACGCCCTCGGAAACATGTCCTACGTCGATTTGCTCTTCTACCTTGTCCCTTTTCTCGACTTTAAGAACTCCCACTTGGAGTAATTTGAGCATGTTCTCGTTCATTCATATCTGAAATGGGAACAAAAATAAAAATATGGTTAATACCATTTAATGCTCAAAAATTTCTTGTTGAAGACAAGGAACTATTTAAGGAACATAAGGACTAAACGAAATTTTTCAAGACCAAATAAATTATTTATATAAACCATAATGTATATACTCAAATATCAACATATGACTGTTAAAAATAAATAAATATTAAAATCCAAAACTCAAATTTTTTTTGACCATATTAAAAATAATACATTTATTTATATAATTTTCACTTGTCTTGAAAATGAAAAAAATAGTACTCTTTAAATTTCTTTAAAGAATGGAAGACCATCACATGCTAGTACTACTGTTCAATTCCCTTAAAAAATGGATGTCATATCATTGTATCCCACTTTTTTCTTAAAAGTGACAAATAATAAAAGCACATGATAACTTACAGTACTACATAAAAAAATCATTTTCCCTTTTTTTTTTATTACTCTTCCAATGTTTTCCAACAAAATAAAATTTCTTAAAAAAAGTTCAGTATAAGGAAAAATATTTACACATTTTTCAAGGAAGTTTTTTTTCTTCTTATAATTAAGAAGTGAACTAAAAAAAACTATATTCACTTCGGCAAACATTTGTATATGTTATTTCACGAAAGGAATTAATGAGAAAATACAGATTTCTTTTATAAAAAGAAACAAAATCACGTTTATAAAAATAATCCTTCCCACTAAAGAAAGCAAAACTTCATCCTTCTTTAATAAAGGAAAGTAGTATACATAGGACTAGTACTTCATTTAAAGACAAATTTCTTCTCCTTTAATAAAGTATAATATTATACATAAGACAAGTACTTTATTTTCTTTAAAAAAAAGAACAAAAAAACCATACAAATCAATAACAAAACCCATTTCTTCTCTCCATTAACACATCCTTTCAAAAAAATGTACATGACCTCGCTTATTCCATTCATCTTCCCCTTTTATTCTTTTTTAGAAAAATATATATTTCATGAATCAGTTATTTCCACATATTTGATTCAAAAAAAATAATAAGGAAAAACAAAAGGATAAACACAGTTTTGATTTATTGCATAAAGGAATCGATGAATTTTTTTCTTTGAATGCGAAACACAACAGTTTTTAGATTTATTGATAGTTTCGAACACAAAATAATGCGAAACAGAAACAATCTAACCATGCTCTGATACCGTTGATAGATTTAAACAATATTTTGATACAAGATTTGTGTACCTTTGATTATTGCGGTCAGGGGAGAATTTATGTATTAAAATTGATTCACCGGAATCCGTGGTCATCCGACTGAACTCGATATATTACTTGTAATTATTAAAAAATATATTAAATATAAGCTTGCGGAACCCATTCTCAAAATGGGTAGATGATTTATTGGTTTGAGGGCTTATTTTCAACACTAAGGTCCCAAGTTTGATCCTAGCTAGCAACAATTTTCTTCATTTTTTTTATTAATTAGAAACACCTTTTTTTTTTTAAAAAGAAGAAGCTAAATTCTAAAAGCTATAAAGTCAAACGACTTCAAGAGGTTTTCTTCCCACCCACTTTTAAAGTTCCAACAATATTTTTTCTTCTCTCTTCAAATTTGCCATTTATTTTCCACACAAACAAGCTCCAAGTCTCCAACTTCAAGTCAAGAATCTAGAAAAATCATCATTGTCAAAGTTTAAGGTAAAATTCTTTTTAGTTCATGATTTCTCTTTTTAATAAACAAACTAACAAAATCAAAAAAATTTAAATACATGACTTTAATTTTAGGGTTGTCATAAAAAAAATAAAAAATCTTGCCATTACTTATAATAGGAAATCATCAAGAGCAAATGAATTGGTTATCTCAAACTTACATATTTTGCGGATGTAACTTGTAAGGAATGTGTTTTTATATTATATTATTAATTTTGAAGGGTGTGATTCCCTTATTTTATAATGTGAAAGGGGTGTGATTCCTCTTCTTTATTATGAATATGTGGTTCTGAATGCAAAAGAGGTATAAGTCTTCTTTTTTATTATGAATGTGCGATTTTCTTATTGTTAAATATGAAAGGGGTGTGATTTCTCTATTTTAGTTAGATTTGTAAGGATTGTGATTCCTCTATTTTATTTGAACTTTCAAGTGTGTGATTTTCCCTTATTTTTGATTGTGAAAGGTATGCGATTCTCTTATTTTATTTTAAATTTGCTAGTTAAATTTGTGACTAAGTTAAATAGTTATTTGACTTTGTAGGAAATTTATCCTTGAATATCTAAATGGATAAATTCTTGATTAACCAAACACATTCTAGTAGCGGTCCATTTCTTAGTTCACAGTAGCTCCAGAAGCTCAAAAAGAGACAATTACACCTTCTTCTTCAAATGTTGATTGTATTCTTGGGGTTGAATCTCTTAAACGGGATCCCGAAGAAAGAAAACCCATCTTTGAATATGACTCCTGATGTAATTCTCACTAAGAATTACGAATAAAATGCGGGAATTAAAGATAAGAAATAAAGATAGATACAAAAAGAGGAAACAAAAAGCAACCAAAATGTATATTAAATCTTAAGACCTTAATTCTTTAATCCTACAAGAAGCACCTAACTCTTACGAAGACCTCGAGGGAATTGAATTCACCCCGCAACCGACGTTTCTAAGCAAAAGTCAACACAAGCTTGTACCAAGCTCTCAACACTCATACAAGAGTTCAAATATCAATATTCAAAATAGTCTACCTAAAAGAAGACCCCAAACTAGCTATTTATAGTTTTAGGCATTTATTTCATAAGAGGCCCAAAAGTGGCTAAAAAAGGACGAAGGGAGATCTCGGTCGAGCTTGCCTAATGGGTTCGACGAGTCTTCAACTAGGTCGGTGATGTGACCCTTCCTAGGAAGCAATCTGTAACTTTCGGCGATCTGGAGTCCTCGCCCAAGCCATTGGGCGAATCGCCGAATGGCTCCTGCTGCTCGCCTAAAGTGGCAACTTCAATCTTCTTCCCTGCACTTCCCCAAGCAATCTTCCATGCATGGGAGCCTCTCCTTGCCATCAATACAAGCTCAAGAACCCCTAGCTTCATGAGCAATCCTTGCATTCCTTAAGGGGTCCCCAGCTTGGTTTCGAGTGAGCGGCCTTGGTGCAATCTGAATTGCATCATTCTCTCCTTCTTGAAAATAATTCATCCTCGAATCCAAATCTTGAAAAACCATGTAAAGTACAAACAATAGACATATCGTCATAACATGAGGGTTAGTACAATAGTTAGCATAAAAAACATTACACCAAGGAGATTCAAAATCAAGGAACAACCAAGTATCCTCTAGTATCATGACTATTAAGCTTATAAATGGAGAACAAGGAAATTGGCTATTATTCACAACAAAAGGATAATACCGCCCAAAAGATGACACTTCTGCAAGCTCAAATACTCCCAAACACTCACCGGGGTCAAAATGATAATAGGTCCACATAATCGGGTCATACGAACAAGTATAGACCTCAATGATACCCCGACCCAAATGCAATGCACTTTTAAGACAAACAGAGGACTCATAATATGCAAAGAGATAGTAGAGAAAGGTGCCACATAAATGAACTTCAATTAAGGTGTTCTCAAGTTTAGTCTCTACTTTAGATACTATAGAATCACAACTCATACGAAGCATCGGAACACACAAGGAAGAAGTAACAGTTATCACATAAGAATCCCCTTTCATCTTAACACTAACCTTTCCAATAAATGTATTATCATCTTCACAAAAGAGATTTCCATCTTTGGAAAGTGTGTCATCACACCATAGTGGGTTCTCAAACAATTTAACAACATTTGTGAGATTTCCATCTTTGGAAAGTGTGTCATCACACCATAATGGATTCTCAAACAATTTGACAACATTTTCAACACACAAAGATGCCACATTGGAAGCATCATCACATTTATGACATGGAGTGAACTGAGCCCTCTTTGAAAACACACAATAACCATTAAGCGCATCAATCAAATCATCTATTCTAGGGATAGGATGACGATACTTTACCGTAATTTTGTTGATGGCCCGACAATCAACACACAAATGCCATGTTCCATCTTTCTTTGTAACCAAGAGAACCGGAACGGTACATGGGCTCATACCCTTGTTGAGGAGTTCCTCAACTTGCCTTTGTAGCCCTTTGGTGTCTTCTGGATTACTTCGATATGTTGTCTTGATTGGCAATTGTGATCCCGGCACGAATTCAATTTGGTGCTCAATTCCCCGAATAGGGGGTAATCCACTTGGGAGTTCCCTTGGGAAGACATCCTCATAATCATGCAAAAGAAAAGAAATAAAATGGTGGAGAGAAGAATGAGATTTGTTAGTTTGCAACGCATGATCCCTATGTGTGATAAGGATCAATAAACTTTTGGCCTCCATTTCTTCCCTTATCTCCTTATACTTAGTCAACAACACTTGGGCCTTTCCCCTCAACTTCCTCCTTTCTTCCTCTTCATTGCCCTCGACCTCCACATGTTCTTCCTCATACCTCTTTTTCTCTCTCAACTCATTCATTTTTTGATACACTTCATTGACTTGAGAGGGTGACATAGGATGAAGAAATTTTTTTTGCTCATCCAACACAAGTGAATATATGTTGGTTCTTCCCTCATGTTTGGTCGAACGATCATATTGCCAAGGTCTTTCGAGCAGTACATGACAAGCTTGCATTGGGACCACATCACATAGGATCTCATCTTGGTACTTCCCAATTTTGACATTGATCAACACTTGTCTATGAACCCCCAATTCTCCACACTCACTCAACCATTGAAGTTTGTAAGGTGTAGCATGCTTAGTGGTAGGAAGTTTCAAGAAATCCACTAAAGCGGTGCTAGCAACGTTTGCACAACTTCCATCATCAATGATCAAGGAACATACCTTATCTTTGATGAGGCACTTGGAATGGAAAATATTCTCTCTTTGACTTGGGTCATCCATGGCCTTGCTAATCATAACGCGCCTTACCACATACAATGATATAGTGAACTCTCCTTCTTAGGGCCAAACCTCTTCAATTGGGACTTTCCTCATCAAACCATTAAGAACAACGACATCTTTTCTCTCACATGGATCTTGTTCCTCATCTTCATCACCTTCAAATTCATCATTTTCTTGGGTTTCCTCTTCACAACCCTCTTCTTGATCTACCCTTTCACCAAGATACAATGCTTCTTCTTAAACTAGAACATTCAATCGGTTGGGACATTCACGCATCATATGTCCCTATCCCCTACACTTTTGACATTGAATTCCTTTCAGAAAATTGGTAGGGTTCTTATTACCTCCTTCTCTTGGTGGGTACCTTGTAGTGTTTTCATCAAATGGTTTCTTCTCGTAAGGCTTCTTGAAATCCTTGTTTTTGTTCCAACTCGAAGATGTTTGATCTCCCTCTTTGTCCTTACTCCAAGAATTTGAAGATGAAATACCCTTGTACTTAGGTACTTTCTCCTCTTTGAGTTCCTGCTCTACCTCATTAGTCGCTTTAAAGATGTCATTCAAGCTAGCAAACTGGTGAATAGTCATCTTGGAAGAGCTCTTTTTGCTCAACCCTACCTTGAAGCGAATAACGACATGCTCTTCATTCTCGGTGTATTCTAGCTTCAAGATCAAATTTTGGAATTCATCACAATAGGCTGCAACACTTTTGTCTCCTTGCTTCAAGTTGTACAATTTAGCAAGTAACTCTTGTCAATACCTTTCCGGTACATACTTTACTCTCATAAGGGCTTTCAATCCGGTCAATGGTGGAGAGTGTCCATCTTGAAGTACGAGATGATACCTTTTCATGTATTCCCACCACATAATAACAAACCCTTCAAATTGAGCAATGGAAAAACAACTCTTCTTGACCTCGGTCAAATCATTGACTTGAAAGATCCTTTCACAAAGCGAATCCCATTCTAGATAAGCATCGGGATTGAATTCCCCTTTGAAAGATGGAAGACTAGTCTTGATAGAGTTGATACCCACATCTCGGCCTCCATTTACACATTGGTCGTTGTTGTAGTAACCTCTTTGGAATTCCCTTTGATATTGGTTACCATGTTCTTCTCTCAATTCTTGACCATACTCTTGATTGGCATATGTTTCCCGTTGTTCTCCACCTTGAGGTTGGTTACCATATGGTCTTCTCCTATGTGGTACTTGACCAAATCTACCTCCTCGCCCTCTATACCTCATTTGACATCTTGGTTGATTCCTTGGATCTTCATTCCATGGCGCTTCTTCACCTTCACCTCCATATCCCCCTTGGTACTCATCATCACTCACCTCTATTATGGGAATTGGTTGGGTTTGTGGCATTTGGTAGGGTGGATTTTGGTTTAATGGTGCTTGGTAAGGTTGGTTTTGGGTTGGTGGAGCTTCTTGATTGAGTGGGGATTGGAAAGGTCGATTGGAATTTTGAACATAGGAATCGAAACAGATTGGCGTTGGATTGAATGCTTGATGGATGGCTCCGGGTGTGATAGTAAGAGAAATAGTATGGTCGTGCCCACTTGTGGAAGCATGGAAAGTAGCTTGTGGGGTGGAATTAGTATAGTTAATTCGACCCTCCACATTGTTCATTCAATCATCCATCTTCAACACACTACCTTTCATGGTGGCCATTTGTCCTTCCATATTCTCCATCTTCCAACCCATATTACTAATTGCCTCCATTATAGATTCCAAAGTAACCTCTCCCGTTGGTGGTTGGGTTCCACTTTCGGTTCCCATGGTACCTAGCAATAAGACAGCTCAACAAAAACAATAAACAACGTTAGCGTTAGTAAAATGAACTCACAATCACTCGTGTTTACACACCTTTGATTGCCTCTCAAATTGGCTCGGCTAAGTTTGAAGATTTCTTATACTCGATTGATCACGAAGTGTCAATTTCTACTCTTGGCCGGACTGAATTCTTGTTTCAAGAAATACAGACGACTTGATAAAGCAAAACGGACTTGAATCAAAAAGTTAACTACGAAGTAAAATGAAAAAAAGTACGAAAAGAAGTGGTACTAACAAAGAAGAGAATTCAAGAACCAATAATCAACAAATAGATTAATTACGAGTTGAAAATTAGTTTAGGAACCTTGAGAACGATTTAGAATCAAGAAAAGGAAACTAAGGAATTAGAACCTGAGATGAGGGGCATAAAATGAGTTTACGATCGCCAAATGCACTATTTTCTTCGCCAAAGTTGAAGTTCAGCTTACCAACTTGAAGTTTAGATCGCCAAAATTTACAGACTGTCAAGGCAAGTCGGTGATCTGGGTGGCAATTCGGTGATGCGCCGAGTGGACTTTGGCGAGCAAAGTTGAGCTAGCCGAAAGTTCCAGTAAGTGCACCTGAAGACCTCCGAATTTTATGCTCTTGTGGTCCCCCCTGTACTTTTTCCTTTATTCCTTACCCCTTTTGGTAAATTCCCTTTTGTACTAACACTTATCCACTTTCTCTTTCCTTTCTTTTTAGATTAAAAAACCTTTTTGAAGATTCCTTCTTCTTGAAGATTTGAATGTTCTTCAAGAACACTATGAACAAGATAAAAGAGCCAAAATAAAACCCTCAACAATTTTAGCTCGGAGTTTTATGAAATTTGAGATACAAGCTCCCCTTGATGTATAAAACAAACCTCAATACTTTTTAGCTTTCAATTCCTTGCCAAAACCTTCAGATTTCAAAATCCATTTGCACTTTCTTCAAGCTTCTTCACTCAACAATGGTGGAACCTCCAATAGTACTCCAATCAATGCCAAATCTCAAATTTAGACTCAAGTAAGGCTAGGGAATACTAATCTAACCTTAGAAACTTCAAACAAGATTCAAATCAACAAAATATTTTTTGGGGTTTTCTTCAAAAATGATTCTAACTCTTTTTTTTGTAACAAACCCAAGACCAGAATCGTAAAAATGAATTTAAGCTCAGCTCTAATACCAAATGATGTAATTCTCACTATGAATTACGGATAAAATACGGGATTAAAGACAAGAAATAAAGATAGATAGATAGACACAAAAAGAGGAAACGAAAAACAACCAAAAGGTATATTAAACCTTAAGACCTCAATTCGTTATTCCTACAAAAAGCACCTAACACTTACGAAGACCTCGAGGGAATTGAATTCACCTCGCAACCGACACTTCTAAGCAAAAGTCAACACAAGCTTGTACCAATCTCTCAACACTCATAAAGAGTTCAAATATCAATATTCAAAATAGTCTACCTAAAAGAAGACCCCAAACTAGCTATTTATAGTTTTAGGTATTTATTACATAAGAGGCCCAAAAGTGGCTCAAAAAGGATGAAGGGTAATCTGGGTTGAGCTCACCTAATGGGTTCGGCGAGTCGTCAACTAGGTCGGCGATGTGATCCTTACTTGGAAGCACTTTGTAACTTTCGGTGATCTGGGGTCCTCACCCAAGCCATTGGGCGAATCGCCGAATGGCTCCTGCTGCTCGCCTAAAGTGACAGCTTCAATCTTCTTCCCTGCACTTCCCCAAGCGATCTTCCATGCATGGGAGCCTCTCCTTGCCATCAATACAAGCTCAGGAGCCCATAGCTTTATGATCAATCCTTACATTCCTTGGGGGTCCCCAGCTTGGCTTCGAGTGATCGGCCTTGGTGCAATCTGAATTGCATCAACTCCAATATTCCAGATGCTGTGAAGAGACATTATATTTTAATGGGGCCTTATCAACCAAAACTTCGTGTATATCCTAAAACAACATTTGGGTCTAGGAATCGCCAATTTATTCCCGAGTGGTTTAATGCTCCAAATTCTGCTTGGTTGGAATATAGCATAGATGATGATGCTATATTTTGTTTGTGTTGTTGTCTCTTCAAGAATGAATTTGAAAGTCATGGCAATGCGGAAAAATCATTTACACAAGATGATTTTAGAAATTGGAACCATGGTCCGGAAAGAATTCAATTGCATGTTGGTGAGGTAAATAGTATTCATGACAAATGTTTGAATAGGATTCTTGATTTTGCGAATCAACGTCAATCAATTCAATCTTCTCTTCACAAGCAAAGTGAAAAAACAAAAAGTGATTATCGAATTCGTTTAAATGCCTCAATCGATGTGGTAAGGTTTATCCTAAGAAACGGATTACCATTTCGTGGTCATGATGAGAGTGAAAATTCTAATTACAAAGGTATTTTTCTTGAACTTTTGAAATTTCATGAGTTTAATCGTTCGGATGTGGAAAAGGTGATATTACAACATGCTCCAAAAAATGATATGATGATTTGTTCGACAATTCAAAAAGAGATTGTGGATGCTTGTACTAAAGAAACAATTAAAGCTATCATCAAAGACTTGGATGGTGATTATTTTTGAATACTAGTTGATGAGTCAAAAGACATTTCACATAAAGAGCAAATGACACTAGTTTTACGATATGTTAACAAAATGGAGAGTTGACAGAAAGCTTTTTGGGTATTGTTCATGTGAGTGATACATCCGCAAGATCATTGCAAAAATTAATTTACTCTTTATTTTTGGATCTCTCATTATGCCTATCAAGACTCCGTGGATAAAGTTATGATGGATCTAGTAATATGCAAGGAGAAAAAAATGGCCTAAAATCTTTGATTTTGCAAGATGCTCAGTCTGCATATTATATTCATTATTTTGCTCACCAATTGCAATTGACAAATGTGGCTCTTTCTAAAAAGCATCCGGATGTGAAAAATTTCTTTTATGTTGTAAATTCTTTGTAAATGATCCTCTTTTTATTTCTTTTTAAAGCAATAGTGAATCTGTCACTTTATAGAGTTTTCACACAATTAAGTAGCTTAATTATTTTAAAAATTGATATCATCAAGAAATACATTAAACTATTTATTTCATGAGTTTAAGTCACAATCTTTAATAGAGGAGTTCATTTTATTAAAATACCCTAAGAGAGAAGAGAAAATACATCATAAAATGACTGAAAATTAAAGGACAACAACCGACCCATAAAAAGACTTAAATATCGAAACAAATGGACTTAACCGAGAAACCAAAATTAAATAAAACAAGATTTGATAAACTCTTCTCCAATGACTCAATGACCTAGCCTTCACATCATCTTTTAGCCGCAACAACCTTCTTCACTTTTTGAATTAGAGACCTATCTATTTTGTGAGAATTTTTGGAGGAATCATAAAAAAATTGTTTTCCATTTGGGGAATAAGCAAGAATGACAACCTGATCTCATGTTATCAATGATTGTTTACGTGATTTCTTGACAAGATTTTCCATTTCCATTTTGAAAGTTGCCTCTGTCATCATTGTTTCAGTATCTTGTTGGCGTATAATTTTATTTTTTGTCCTTAAAAAAACTTTTGGAAAAAAGTTGGTTTAACGGAATAAGCTTGAAAACCATTGAGAAGAAAGTCGCGTAATTTATAGGCGATAATTATTTTTTTTTACTTCGTGGTTAAGTTAAGTGTATAAATGAATTGTATATTATGTAATTTTTGAAGAGATTTACGTTCCTTAAAATATATTTTGACTCCAATTTTGATGGCACATGAGTAACTTTTTTTCCATTCAAGTATTTCAAGAGATTTACAATCCTTAAAATATATTTTGACTCCAATTTTGACTGTACATGAATTACATTTTTTTCCATTCAAGTGTCTCAAGAGATTTAGAGGGTGTTTGGATTGACTTAAAAGTTGGTCAAACCTACTTTTAAGTCAGTTTTTGATTTTTGAAAGTGTTTGACAAATATAAAAAATAAGTCAAAAATGACTTAAAATAAGTTAGGAAGTGTTTGGCAAGGTAAAAAATGACTTAAAATAAGTCAAAAACCAAAAGTAGGTCCCCCCCTACTTTTTATTTTTGACTTAAAAATCATTCAAGTTTAACTTTTTATTTTTTACTTATAAGGTACTTTTTAAGCCAATCCAAACGGGCTCTTACAATCCTTAAAATACATATTGACTCCAATTTTAACGGTACATGAGTTACATAAGTGTTTCAAGAGATTTACAATCCTTAAAATACATTTTGACTTCAGTTTTGATAGTACATGAGTTACATTTTTTCCATTCAAGTGTTTCAAGAGATTTACGATCCTTAAAATACATTTTGTTTCCTTTTGTTATAGGTGTATAGAATAAACTTTTTTGTTTCTTATATATGAATGTACAAGTTTTAGTTATTAATTATAAAATTCATATTAATTGTAATCTAATTGTATAAATAGCGAAATGCTAATTGTTTGTCAAAAATTACGGAAGTTACAACTGTCACAAAATGAATGTATTCAGAATTTGATAAATTAACTAACGGAGGTTTATAACCATCCTAAAAAATCATTGTCTTCAAAAACACCGCAAATCAATCGTAATATATGTAACTGTAGGTTTTATGAAAATCACTGCTACAATTATTTGTGAGCGTTAGTAAACTATATATTTAAAATGCAGCTTCGCAGATAAACACCAAATTTATATTTAAAATATGATTTCGCTATTTTCAATTTTCTCATATTAAACCTATCAACAATGAAGTAAAGTCAAAAGGTCAAGAGTAGACCTAAAAGAGATATTTATATGCTAAAAGAGTTAATATCTTAAAAAGTCACTCAACTTTAATAATTTATCTAGTTAAATCATTAAACTTTATTTTGTAACAATAAATTCACTCTTGAATTTTTATATCAATAAAGTCACTTAACTTGATTTATTTTTAAAAAATATATCACCATCCATTTCCTCTCCTAAATCAAGGTTTTAGTCACCGAATCACTATAACCATCAAAAAAATAAAACAAAACCATTGTCAAATTCGGAGAAGAAGTTACAGTTCAGCTGATTAATTGAAAGAAAAAAAATGGATGAACATTTTATATATTTGAAAAATTAAAACTAAAATTCAGGGGTAAAAAAATATGTTTTTTTAGGAGAATTCATAAATAAATCGAGATGTTTGTTAGCATCACCCAAAAGCATCAATGGCAATTCAATCGAGATGTTTGAACTTGATATATACTTATTAAGGCACTGTTCTGGCGTATCCAAGATTTCAGAAGGATGGTGTATTATGAAAAGATGCATCTAAGATATAAATTTGATCGGTTTGATATTTACGTTCTTAACACTAAACTGTTAAATTTTAAAAATTATAGGTCTAACATATATAATACTACGAGTTTTAAATTTCAATATACACATTTGATTTATTATATACAAATTTTACCGTGCTAAGTTTTTTATAGGAATTTTCAATATTACACACTTGAAAATTTTGAAAGATTAAAGCAAAAAAATAAAAGAAAAATTGATAGAAACGCCAAAAGTATTATCGATAACCACTTGGAGGGGTGTTACAAACAAAAATGAGATAGATATATAAGATTTAAATTTCTATCTGTATTTAGAGAGCTGCACCAAGTCATCATCATATTTATATGCTACTTTTAACGTGGGTTCACACCTCTATATTTAAATAATTTTTTAAAAAATATAACACTATTATATATAATTGTAACACCTTGCTATTTGAAAGAACTAGAATTAGAAAGAAACCGTTTTTGAAAATAAATAAATTTGAAAAGTTTGACAAAATTAAGCCAAGTATGAGTTTTGGATCAACTTCAAATGACCATAACTCCTAGCTCAGGATGAGTTACGTGCGCTACAAGATACCGTAGGAAATATCTTTGAATTATCTTTCCAACGCCACCGAGTTTTCTCAATTTCGAGTTCGTATGAGGGAGATATCCCCATTTGAAGTTGGGCTGACTAGATAAGGAAAGTCAAAACCGGATTTTTGAAGGGTATTCTGGTCTTTTCACTACCCAATTAATTAAATCCGTTTTCGGTAATTACTTAGGGGTTTAAAGTGAGTTAGTTCAGTTTACACATTATCAAATCACGCTAGGGTTTTTGGAGAAAGAACTCAAGAGGAGAAAGGAGAAGAAAAGTTCAAGATTCGTCAAGTTCTTGCGATTTTGGTTGTGGATTTCGCCAACGATTCAATCCTACGAGGTATGTGAGATCACATAGCGTTGGGTTTGTTCACCCACGCGCCAAACGTGTTTATTTCAGCGTGAATTCGTCTTAAAAAGGTTGAAAGTTTGATGTTCTTGATGTGTGTTCTTTAATCTGCTTTCGTTCTTGAATTGGACTGAGATTGAGGAGTTCTTGAGATAATTGTGTCGATTATTAGAGTTGCTCTGAGTTAGATTCTTGTGTACATATATTGGGTATATGAATCTAAAGAGATATTGAGAAAAAGAATTGAATTAAATCGAATTAAGGTCAGAAAACGAGAAGAAAATTCGTCAGGAAATCACCTGGGGCAAAGCTGGCGCGGCGCGCCCCTGATGCGCCAGGGAGGCTGGGACAGCGCACCAGCAGTGCGCCAGAAATGAGTCCCAGTAACTTAGGGGCTGGCGCCCGCACCAGCAACGCGCCTGGGACGTCTGCCCCCACCCGTTTTTCGTCGTTTAGCCCTTCTAAGTTCTCTTAAAGTGTCCTATAATTTCCTATCGATTCTAACTACTCTAAATGACTTCTAAACATATAGAAATCATCTGTAAACATGAATCCATAACCTCAAATTCAAGAAAAGTTAAGAGCCAAGTCTAGAGAGTTCTTAGAGTCTTCCAAGAGTCTTTTACAAATGTTTTAACTTTGTTTTAAGACTTGAGTTTTGAGTTCAGTAAAGAGTAAAGATTGAAGTTCATTTCTTCAAAAGAGTATTTCGGGACTATGTATTCCCAAAGAGTAAATGTTTTCACATTTAAACATGAAAGGAAACACCAATTCCCAACAGAGCCTTTGAGCTAGTTTTTCAGTAAAGAGTAAATGCTTTCACAATTAAGCAAGAGAGGAAACTTTGATTTCCAAGAGAGCTTTTGAGCTAAGTTTTTGAGGAATTATCTCAAACCACAGAAAGAAGTTATGTTTTTAAACATATGAGCTAGTAATATTTTTGGGACTAGTATTGAGCACCGTTATGGGGGAGAGTTCAGACAACTCACAGCCCCCATAAACCATATAGCCATCATGGGTAGAAAAGGGTCATACTTTTTAGATGATTCATTAGTGCTTTTAAGCATAGCTTAGTGGATCCACTTAGTGAGTTAGATTCTATGCCCTTGGCAAGGTATAGGACGACCCTGGCAGCGTGAGACAAAACGATGTATCATCACATAGCTCTTAAGTGATGGTTGTCGGTTAGAGAAACTCCCACATAAGTATTTTTGAATTCTTATATACACAGAAGTAATTGTGTTTTTATATACATACAGAGTTTATATTGTATCCTTGCATACAAAATTGTATTTCTAAATACATAGAGTTGTTATCCATGTTTTAAAAGCTTTTCTTTATATTGCATTCATATTAATGCTTTATATTGAAATGAGTTAAGTTGAGACCAGATATGTTCTTTCATTTCCTTTCAAGCCTATGTCTTGTTTTAGAATTCCTCTCGCATGCTCGTACATTCAATGTACTGATACCAGTTGGCCTGCATCTTTTATGATGGAGATACAGGTAACCAAGATCAGCATCCAGCGCATCATTGATTCTAGTTGAGCTTCAGAGTTGTTGGTGAGCCTCCTTGCTTTCGGAGGACCCCCTTTATTGCTTTATCAGTTAGTTCATTAGGATGTCGTGGGTCTTGTCCCGACGTCCATCTCAGTTGTTAGAGGCTTCATAGACAGTTAGTTGATGTTAGTTCTTGAGTCTTTCCATTTCAGTTATGCTTGAGACTTGAGTTGCCACTTTGGCCAGTGAATGTTTAATTATAATACATTCTCAGTTATCTATGAGTTTTCAGTTTACTTTTAAAGTACATTTATGTTGAGTAAAGTCTTCCGCTAAGAGTTAAGCCAGGCCAAGGGTTCTCTTGGGGCCAACAATAGTTCTCGAGTGCCAGTCCTGCCCAGGGTGTAGGCTCAGGGCGTGACAATAATCTAGAGAGGGGAGCATGGGTTCACGTGAACCCACGGAACCCCCTCTAGATACGCCTCTCTGTTCAAATTTCGTATTATCGACAGTTTTCTTTCCACCACTTTTCAGCCATCAGAATTTAAATTGGATCTAATCGAAAAATAATTACTGTTATTGCCCCGCTATTGCTATGATAAGGCAGAGGATTCTTGCTAATAACATAATATAGTTTTCACTAATTAAGTTTATCAGTAAAAAAAAAATTGATAAGTTTTCTTTAATTTTATATATTTATAGAGTTTATATTTATATGGCATAAAAATAATTTATTTTGCTTTGTCAACTTTTTTAATGATAAATTTGGTTGAGTGATTTTATTGATATAAAAATCAAAGTTGAGTGATTTTATTGATACAAAATAAAGTTCAATGACTTTACTAAATAAATTATCAAAGTTGAGTGACCTTTTGAGATATTAACTCTATGCTAAAACGATGTAAAAGACAAATTCGATTAACAATAGATGCTTACAAACTTCAGAGGTCAATTCACAATTCGATTAATTAAGGAGATTCTTACCTCAGATAAGTTGGAGATTCACCAAAATTGAAAGAATGAAAATAAAATATAGTTAATAAGTCATAAAGTAAATTAAAATGAAATGAAATGAAATGAAAATGAGAAGGAAAAAAGATATTATCAAGAATGTTAATGTTTAGAGAATTAAAGAGCATATCTAGGGAATAAAGAATGTCACCACCAGTGACTATAAGTAGAATTCACAGATTAGCTAAAGCTGAAATTTTCTTCCACATTACAACTATATAAAAACGGTTAGGAGAAGATAGTTGTTCGTTGATATGCCTATTTTTAATTGAGGAATTTTTGAAAATTCAGTATTTTTTCAATTTCAATTTATTTATCTTATTTTTCTTTTTGATATATCATATATTTGCAAATTATATAAAAAGTATTATAAATCACAATAATTTATAACTTAAAATATTTTAATTATATAGAGGCGACTATTGGCTAGAAGCAAACAATTCATCGACATGCCTTCTAGCTGAGGGTATTTCTGAAAAATAAGTACCCTCTTTGTTTCAATTTATTTTTCATATTTATTTTGGTCTATTATATGTTTGAAAGTTACGTAAAAGTACTATAAATAATAATAATTAACTTAAAATATTTAAAGATAAAATAAAAAATTGGTTGACTCTCAAATTCTACGAGTGCCACATAAATTGGACAAAGAAAATAACAATACTATTTTAAAATTATGTAAAGAGTACTATAAATCACAATAATTAGTAACTTAAAATATTTAAAAATCATACAAAAGATTGTGAGTACTCTCAAAATTCTATTTGTGCCACATAAATTGGGATAGTGGGAGTAATATATAAATTTGGAAAATAATGTATAAATTT
The DNA here is from genome assembly GCA_029582245.1 of Solanum etuberosum. Lineage (NCBI taxonomy): Eukaryota > Viridiplantae > Streptophyta > Magnoliopsida > Solanales > Solanaceae > Solanum > Solanum etuberosum. Next base: position 1,392 of record JAJONR010004592.1, on the reverse strand, counting down.
GTAATGAACCGTTATGTCATTTCAAACACTAAAGCTATTTCTTTCATAAAAGAACCTTCCCGTAAATTTGAAATAAGAATTGTGAATTGTTTGTTTAACTACGGTTATTTAGTTGATGGGTAATTATTAAAGGAAAATTTTCGCATATAGCCACTCAAAAATAGCTTATTTACGCTCCATAGCTATAGTTTGCTAATTATGATTTGTAGCTACATGTTATAGGAAGGAGAGTGGTGAGCGAGATTGGGAGAGGGAGGAGAGAGGCAAGCGAGGGCAGAGAGTGGGAGAGAGGTGAATTGTATATGTATATCAGTTAGATAATTGTATATATGTAACTGTATACATATGTATTTGTATATCTGGCGAGCGAGATTGGGAGAGGGAGGAGAGAAGCGAGTGAGATTGGGAGAGGGAGGAGAGATGCGAGCGAGATTGGGAGAGGGAGGAAAGATGCGAGTGAGATTAGGAGAGGGAGGAGAGAGGCGAGCGAGAGCGAGAGAGGGCAATAATTTGTATAATTCGCATCTCGTTTGTATAATTTGCGGGTACGTTTGTATAATTCACAGGTTTTTTTGTATAATTGAGTAGTACAATAACAAATATGATAAAAATTTGAAATAACGAATTGATACAAATATAAACATTTAACTTTAAGCAATTATACAAATTATATTATGCAAATTACGTTATATAATTATATTATACGAAATCCGAAAACTACACGTTTATACAAACTTTAAAAAGTTATTCGAAAAAAATTGAATGTATATGGTGATAAAACTGAAAAACCAAAGGAAATCATCGTCATATACAAATACAAACTATCGTATACAAATACAAATCAAACGAAGAATTGTTAGTTGCGAATTATACAAATGTGGCGAATTATACAAACGTGGTCAATTATACAAACTCGAAGTCAGCCCACGTAATTAATGGTTAGTGTTAGTCGTGAGTGATAATTATAGCAAACTATAGCTATGATGACTAATTAAGTAGTATAAATTTGCTTAACTGTGTAATTTTTTCTTTTTTAAATAACTAACTTTTAGTTGACTGTATATGGGCCAAGTCTTAAATTAATTTAATATCCTATGTCACTTGGCCTATATGTAGAAATAAAGTTAATAAATTCAGCAATTTTGGTTCATAATTAATTGAACTTTGAGGGGATAATTGTCACGACCCGAGCCTACACCCTGGACGTGGCGGGCACTCGAGAACCATTGCTGGTCCCCAAGCGAACCCTCATCCTGGCATGACTACAAGCGGAAGACTAACTCAAGCATACAAAAGCTTAAAAACTGAATAAAAAGAATATATTCAACTCGCCATAAAATAGGCAACTTAAGTCTTTAAAACATTTAACAAAATAAATGAACAGACTTCTGA
>JAJONR010004591.1:0-46642 GCA_029582245.1 Solanum etuberosum | reverse complement strand
TTCCTCCATGATCCTCTCTTGGAGTTCATCCACCTGTGTACGGATAGAGTATCTGGAGCTATGAGCTTCCTCCATGATCCTCTCTTGGAGTTCATCCACCTGTGTACGGATAGAGTATCTGGAGCTATGAGCTTCCTCCATGATCCTCTCTTGGAGTTCATCCACCTGTGTACGGATAGAGTATCTGGAGCTATGAGCTTCCTCCATGATCCTCTCTTGGAGTTCATCCACCTGTGTACGGATAGAGTATCTGGAGCTATGAGCTTCCTCCATGATCCTCTCTTGGAGTTCATCCACCTGTGTACGGATAGAGTATCTGGAGCTATGAGCTTCCTCCATGATCCTCTCTTGGAGTTCATCCACCTGTGTACGGATAGAGTATCTGGAGCTATGAGCTTCCTCCATGATCCTCTCTTGGAGTTCATCCACCTGTGTACGGATAGAGTATCTGGAGCTATGAGCTTCCTCCATGATCCTCTCTTGGAGTTCATCCACCTGTGTACGGATAGAGTATCTGGAGCTATGAGCTTCCTCCATGATCCTCTCTTGGAGTTCATCCACCTGTGTACGGATAGAGTATCTGGAGCTATGAGCTTCCTCCATGATCCTCTCTTGGAGTTCATCCAACTTTGGTACACACAATCTACTTTGATACCTCAATACAACATCTCCCTCTTGTTCAAAAGTCATCACTTTCTTCTTATAAACATTGGCCTTCAATTCAAGAAAGACAGGGTCTTGGTCTTGTTTCTCTTTCACTTCGGCCACTAGTGCTGATTCAACACCATTCATCACCACCACTCCGCCTTCACTGGAATCCAACAACCGGACTCCCAATCGTGCAAGTCTATGCACATATTTTGATAACTCTTTCTTGCCATCCTCAACATGGGCAGTACTACACACATATAACCTATTCAAAGCATCAGCAACAACATTAGCCTTACCTGGGTGATAGAGGATACTCGTGTCATAATCCTTGAGTAACTCCAACCAGCTTCTCTGTCTGAGATTAAGCTCTTTCTAACTGAACACATACGGAAGATTCTTGTGTTCGGTGAACACATCTACATGAATACCGTAGAGATAGTGTCGCCATATTTTCAAAGCAAACACTACAACAGCCAACTCTAGATCATGGGTTGGGTAATTTTTCTCGTGAATCTTAAGTTGTCTAGAGGCATAAGCTATTACTTTGCCATTCTGCATAAATACACAACCCAGTCCAACTCTTAACGCATCACATTACAGCACAAAGCCTTATGTACCCTCTAGTAAGGTCAACACTAGGGCAATACTTAACTAGGCTTTCAATTCCTGAAATCTTTTCTCACAAGCTTCAGACCATTGAAAATTTGCTATCTTCTGAGTCAACTTTGTCAACGGGGACGAAATAGATGAGAACCCCTCGACAAACCTTCTATAATAACCACCCAACCCCAAGAAACTCCTAATATCAGTTGGAGATGTGGGTCTAGGTCAGTTCTACACTGTCTCAATCTTCTGAGTGTCTACTCGAATCCCATCACCAGAAACAATGTGGCCTAGGAACGCCGCATACTCAAGACAGAACTCACACTTGGAAAATTTGGCATACAACTCTCTATCTCTGAGAGTTTGAAGGACTACTCTGAGATGATTAGGATGATCCTCCTCATTCCTCGAATAAATTAGAATGTCATCGATGAACACAATAACAAACATATAAAGATAAGGCTTAAACACTCTGTTCATAAGATCCATGAACGCTGCTAGAGCATTAGTCAAACAAAAAGACATGACTAGAAACTCATAATGACCATAGCGGGTCCTGAAAGCTGTCTTTGGTATATCACTCTCTCTTACTCTCAACTGATGATAGACCAATCTGAGGTATATCTTAGAAAAATAGGTGGCACCCTGAAGTCGATCGAAGAGAGCATCCATTCTCGTAAGGGATAGTTATTCTTTATGGTAACCCTGTTCAATTGGCGGTAGTCAATACACATTCTAAGAGAACTATCTTTCTTCCTCACAAATAAGATCGGAGCGCCCCAAGGTGAGACACTTGGTCGAATGAAACCATTATCAAGAAGGTCTTTCAAATGCTCTTTAACTCTTTTAACTCAGTGGGAGCCATTCTATATGGCAGAATAGAAATAGGTCGAGTATCAGGAAAGATATCTATACCGAAGTCTATTTCTCTCTCAGTAGGGACTCCAATAAGATCACCTAGAAAGACCTCTGGAAACTCACTCACAACGGAGCTGACTGAATAGGTGGTGTCTCAACACTAGAGTCATTAACTCGGACTAAGTGATAGATGCACCCCTTGGAAATTAACTTTCTGGCCTTAAGGTACAAAATAAAATTGCCCTTAGGCACTACTGAACTACTCCTCCACTCAATAACTGGCTCATTAGGAAACAAGAACTTAACTACTCGATCTACAATCAACTTAGGCATAATCAATGTGAAGCCATTCCATACCTAGAAGAACATCAAAGTCCACCATATCTAACTCGACTAAGTCAGCCATGGTGTCCGTGTGATTGACAAAAATAGAACAATCACGATAAACTCTCTTAGCTAGAATAGACTCACCAACAGGTGTGGAAACACTGAAGGGCTCAAAAAGTTGCTAAGAAAGAATATCAAAATTCATAGCAATATATGGAGTCACAAAAGATAGACTCGCATCCGGATCAAGAAATGCATATACATCAAAAGTAAAGACCTTGATCATACCAGTGACAACATCAGGTGAATTCTCTTGCTCTTGGCGACTGGTAATAGCATACAGACGGGTTCCTCCTCCGCCTGTTCCTGAAGTAGCTCCTCTAGGTGCATCTCTGTCTGGCGGATCCACTGAAGAAAATTGGGCTTTATTGCCCCCATTACCACTACACTGCCTGTTCTTAGGGATATCTCTCATGAAATGACCTGTTTGACCACACCTGAAACAACCAGTGGATCCATCACAACACGGTCCTGGGTGGTTCCTACCACACTTAACACATGCAGGAGTCCAGTTGGCCCCTTGTGCCACACTACCTTGAGACTGAGCAGGTCGAGCTTTGAAGTTCTGCGAATTCTAGTTTCTGAACTCACCACTGTTCTTTGGTGCAGATGCACTAGAAGATGATGGAGCAGGTCCATTTAGATTTTGTTGAAAAGATAACCGGATTGCATTTCTGGTCTTTTGCTGTCCGAACTCATTACCTGTGGTCTTAGCCTTCTTGCTGCGGAACTCCTCCCTATCTCTTAACTTTTCCTCCTCAACCTGCTGCACATGGATCATAAGCCTTGCTATGTCCATGTCCCCTATAAACATAGCTGCCTTACCCTCTTTGCTTAACAAGCGAGACAACCCAAACACAAACAAGCTCATCCTGCTCCTCATATCAGTAATCATCTCCCGAGCATAACGGGAAATTTGAGTGAACTTGAGGATGTACTCATGCACATTCATGGATTCTTGATTAAGAGTGAGAAATTCTCTTACCTTTGCCTCTCTCACTTCACGGGGAAAGAAACGCCCCATATAGGCACTCTCAAACACAACCCAACTCACAATTAGTGCCTCTTCATCTCTACTCTTCTTCGATTGATCGTACCAGATACTAGCAACACCCTTGAGTTGGTATGCAGCTAGTTCCACATGCTCAACATGCATCACCTCAAACACCTTTTGCAACTCTTCCACAACGTTTTTCGGATCCTTAGTGACACTTGAACCGGTGAAGTCTGGAGCATTCATCCTTAAGAACTCACGGATCCTGGATGTATCAGCCACATCCTGCCGGTTCCCTCTTTGTTGCCCAACTTGGTTGGTCACCACTTGACTCAACATCCGTATAGCATCCCAGAACTCAACGTTAGTGACCTCTCCTTGGGGTTGTACTTCTGGTGCAATTGGGACCCCTTGATCCTGGGATCAACATTCCTCGTAGCAGGATAACCTCAAACAACTCTTCGTGGAGGCATGATCTGAAAGATACGCGCAAGCACGAATTACAAAGAAACTTTTATAGAGTTGAACTCTATCGCATGAAAAGAGTATGAAAGAAGTGAGATATTTCCTAAATGCTGTAGCCGCCTAATTATGGATGTGGCGCGTTTCACACCGATAACCAGGACTCTACAGACCCGACTTCATAGACACCCTAGGACTCTTAAGTTCTGTGCTCTGATACCAATTTTGTCACGCCCTGAGCCTACTTACTGGATGTGGTGACACTCGAGAACCATTGCTGGTCCCCAAGAAAACCCTTGGCCTGGTTCAATACTCAGCGGAAGACTTACTCAACATTAGATGAACTCAAAAATAAAAATTTAACTCAGATGTCTCAAATACATAACTCAGAATATTGAGAAAAATGTTCAACTGGTCAAAAGAGGCAACTCAAGTCTTAAACATTTAACAATGGAAATGAAAAGACTCCTCAAAATGCTACTGTCTATCTATGAAGCCTCTAAAAACTATGATGTAATTCGGGACAAGACTCACGACATCCTAACATTACTGAAAGTAAATGTGGAACCCTTTGAAGCTAGGAGGCTCACAAAAGCAACTCTAGAACTGCAAGTTGTATCAACAAAGTGCCTGTTGATGACTCTGGTTACCTGTATCTGCATTATGAAAGATGCAGGACAAATGGCGTCAGTACATTGAATATACGAGCATGCAAGGGGAACTCTAAAGCACAAACATCAGCTTGAACTAATAAAAATGAATAACATACTCACCTCATCTCAACTCAAGGATACTCAGGAATACTCAAGGATACTCCAACTAAGAAATACTTAACTCAGTTCAATATAAAAGCAACAATAGAAATGCATTATAGAGAAAGCTTTTCAAACAGTAGACAATAACTCAACGTATTTAAAAATACAATAATAACTCTTTTACTCTTACTTAGGAGATTCTCTAACTGACAACCATCACTATGAGCTATGTAATGATACAACGTCTCTCCCACGCTACCAGAACTTTCCTATACCTTGCCGGAGTATAGGACATCCTCAACTAAGTGGATCCACTAAGCTATGCTTAAAATCAATAAGGAATCATCTAAAAAGTATGACCCCATACTCATGTTGGCATACATGGTTTATGAGGACCTTGAGTTGTCTAAACTCATCCCCGTATCGGTGCTCAATACTACTCCCAATAATATAACTCATGCTCATATGTTTAAAAACATTTCCTCATCCTCAAACTTTGAGATTATTACTCAAAATGATATCTTAAAAGAGATAGTGCTCAAAAACTCCTCATGAACTCATTTGGAAATCAAAGTTTCCTTCTCATTTTAAATGTAAAATATTTACTCGTGGGAATAATTAGTTCCCTTATAATCAATTTAAGAAAATCAAACTCGACTCTCCTCATCCTCATACTCAAGTCTTAAAATAAGTTTTAAAAGTTTGTAAAATACTTCTCTAAATGACTTGAAAGACTCTCTCAAACTTGACTCTTAATCTTTTATTGAATTTGAAATCTCAATTCAAGAGTTATGATTCATGATATATAAGATCTCTCGATGATTAATAAAGGTTTAAATAGTTAGGATTAAGAAAGGAATGAAAACTCGACTAAAAGGATCAAGTGCAGAACTAGAAAAGTGGCCTGATGCTTTGTGGCGCAGGGGTGGCGTGCCGCGCCAGGCCTCCCCTTACTGGGGTTGGTTTCTGACGCACTGCTGGCACCCCATGCCAGCCCTGTTGGCACATCAGGGGTGCGGCTCCCCAACCTATTTCCAGAACATCCTGAAAATTTTTTCTTCTCAATTTTTGGCCCTAATTTACCTAGAATCGATTTATTTCTTCCAAACTCTCTTAGATTCGTATACCCAACATAAGTAAACTAATATCTACTCAAGGACAACCCTCAAACTCAAAACCCTCACCTCAAGAACTCATAAAACCCCATTTACAAAGAATGAAGAACGAAACCTTAAGAAACTCATCAAGAACCTCAATACATGGATTTTCATGCATGAAATTTAATCAAGAAACTAATGATTGGCGTGAGGGTGAACGAACCCATCACTATAAAAGCTTACACACCTCGAAAGAATCAAATTCTTGGCGAAAATCCTCAAAGCTCGCAAGAATCTTGAACGCTTGAAGCTTTTTCTCCTCTTGAACTTCTCTCTAAAATCCTAAGCGTGTTTAGGATTGTGAAAACTGATCTCAATTAGTTTAGACCCCTATTTGGGTGAAAAAAATGTTTAAGGCTAATGGGATAAGGAAAACACCAAAATACCCCCCTTTTTAATTTGGATGATTTTTTTTAATTGGATAGGCTGAATTCAAATGGGTATATCTCCCACATCCGAATTTAGAATTTAGTAAACTCTATGGCGTTGGAAAGAGGACTCAGAGATCTTTCATTTTACACCTTATGGCCCACCTAAATAATCATGTACTGAAAGTTATGGTCATTTGAAGTTGACCCAAAACTCACAATTGAAGTCTAACTTGCACAAATCTCAAATTAGCTCTTTCCAATTTTGTTCTTTCTAAAATTAGCTCTTTCAAAGACCGAGGTGTTACAAAACTGAGCTGAATAGAAGAGAATTTGTTAGCGCTCTATATCATCATCTTCGCTTTTATAACCGTTGTAATTTTTCTAATAGCGATGTCATTAGAATTCAGTGAGGTAGGATTAACTTCAATTTTGCTGGATTTCAAGATTTGCAAATCCGTTGATTCCATTTCAACTTGATCGGAATTATCGATTTGTAAATTTGCGGATTCCATTTCGACATTGTTGGCTCCACAAGATTTCTTAATTTTATTCCTTTTGTGGAGTCTGTGGATATTCTTAGACCATCTTGATGATGAACAACTTTTGTTTTCGATCCTTGACTTTGGCTTCAAGAATTTAGATTTTGATAGGGTGCTTCATTCGGCCATCAATGGAAGCCTATATTTCTTTGCCAGTTTATGCATATATATATATATATATATATATATATTTAGGTTCTTGTCTTTGTTTCGCTTTTACTTTTAGGGCTTAGAATATATTTGGATTATATCAAATATAAAATTGATTACTGCAATATGTTCGATTCGGTATGACGTGTCGAACGGCGTGTCGGTCAAGTGAAATGGTCAATAAGACCATGCCACATGTTGAAAGTGATACAATATATCTAGTCAAATCAAGCATGCATGAAAACATGCCTCATGTATAACTGACGTGTTTCAACCATTAAAAATGTAAGCTAAAATTTGATTGGTCGAAAAAAATCACCCTATTTACAATTCTTCCAACTCAACGGAACTAACATGTTCAAACCAATCAAATATCATCATCTCAACTTCAGCCTAATAGAACAAAAAATATTGTCCTCATCCCAGATGTTTCCTTCCAACACAAGTGACATGTTCCATCCAATCAAATATCGTCATACCAAAAATAATACAGTCAAAAAAAAGTTGTCCTGATCATACATCTTCGACCCTAGAAGAAGTGGTATATTCTACTTAATCAGATATTGTCATGAGAGTTTCCATTTGATTGGTCGAAAAGAGTTTGTCATCATCTTTATACATAGCCAATCAATATCATCATGTCAACTTCAATATGGTTAAAAGGAGTTTGTCCTTATTACAATTCTTCCAACCTACAACTATAATAAAGATATTCATATTTTAACAAGCAAAAGAATCCTCGTGGATTAAATTCTATAAGTTCTCTATGAAGATCAAGGAAGAAGGCAAACTAAATACCTAGGAATTCAAAACAAATGTAATGAAGGCAAATAAAATACGAAGGTGTTAAAAGATAAAACTCACTTATTTGTGTCCATCAAAGTGTTTTTGATGAATAAGGTTAAGATCCAACACAAATTCGAAATAAACCACAAAAATATCGTTAAATTTATATTCGAAGAGACGGATAAGAGGACTACTAGAGACTATAACACCAATTATTCTTAATTATAATACCAGAATTATTATAATATTTCTCATTCTTATTAATTACTTGGTATGAACTTTATTGTCTACCATTCATTCCTTTTCCACCAAGTATGCAGACTATTATATTCTCTTAGTTTATTTTAAGTAACTTCTTTGACTTGAGAAAGGAACGTTCCCAACTGAAAAAGGAAAGGTAAAACAGAACCACAGCTGAAAAAGGTAAACGATAAAATATATTGACCAAAAAAGGGATACAATGAAATGAATAAAAAAGGAGTTCAACTTCAGATTTGTAAACAAAGGAAACTTAGTAAAGGTCACCCGAATAGTCATTTTAATTGAAGAAAAACAAGACAAACTTCTAAGAAGTAAATAAACTCTAAAAGGAATAGTAATATTCTGAACTAATAGCAATATTTGAAGCATTCAAATCGATTATCGAAAGCACACCATGCATCTATAAAAGAAAACTTGAGCGATCATAATGGAGTTTTAGTTATGTTGAAGGACAAATATGTTGAGAGTTGTGGTCCATTGCACAACGGTAGCAAAAATCATGTTCACACCTGTCATAGATTAAAAAATTTCTCAATATAAATTCATACTTATAAATCTGCAAAAATATTCAATAAATACTATGTATATTAATTCAATCACGTTGTTTCTTGCCTTATTCTCCCAAAACTATTTATTGCAGTGTCAATTATTTGTTACTATCTTCCCTGTTACACAAAAAAGTAATGAAATATATTATTGTTCATGGAAATATGAGAAAGTGGAGAAATACTATATTTTGGAGAAAGAAAAGGTGATACCTTACTTATATCCCTACTAGAAAACTGTAAATTACCTAGAGATTCTACTTGGGGGTTATTTCCGAAGAAATTTCCTATGAATTTTCATGTAAAAATATGAAATTCCTAAATTCTAGACTTTTTACCTACAAAAAATATTTCTCCAAAAAAAATTGGTAGGTAAATTTGGCATCATTTCCACAAAATTATTACCTAGGGAATTATTTGGGGTAAATAATTCGCAAGTACCATTTTCATAGGTAAATTCGCAAGTAATGAAAAAAAAACTATTTATTATTTAATTGCAAGAAAATTCCTAGATAAACTTATTTGCCGATCCAACTAGAAAAATTATTACTTTAAAATTTATTTTAGAAATAATTTTATTTGTGGTATTACCTGGAGATTCATGTTCTTCAAATTTTGTTGGGAATTTATTTCTTGAGGAACTACTTGGATTTTTTTACTTGTAGAATTACATGGGATTTTATTGTTGTGAATTTGGTTGGAGATTTTTTGAGGAATGCATAGTTGAATTATTTATCTTTTATATTATTTAACTGAAAGTTTTTTTTTGAATCTAAGAATTTGTTTTATTTGAAATCTTCGAGGAATATTTTCTTTAAAATATACTTAATCAAATAAAAAATAACAATGACATTAGAATGAATTTTACTGTTCAATATTTGCTCTACTCTTAGATTAAATATATTAATATACAATAATATCAATCTAATACGGGGTTGGAAAATTAATACAAAGCCATGATCAATATTCTTAACTTATATATAACAAATATTTAGCCTCACTTAAAACCAATGATGTGATTTTTTATGTTGTTTTTTTTAATTTAAAAGATACAAAATATTCAAATTATTTGGCTAGTTATTTATTCAATAGAAAAATAATTATCATAAATGTAATTAATTTTGAATTAATATTATTTACATTAAATTGTGTACTATTGAATAAGCCAATCTAATGACCGGTTGGTCATTTTTGGAAAGTTTCATGAATTTATCATTTTTTCCTCCCGAAATTTACCCCGATCCTTTTACGATTGAGCTCTGAAAATTTGTTTAGAACTTTGAGTTTAAGGTTGAGAATTTGGTAATATTTGAGTTTGAAAGGATAATATTGTTAGAAAGTGGTTTTTGATATCTTTTGGAGTTTCGAGTGTCGGAATAGAATTCTGACGATTCTGTCAGTCCTGTAATGTGGAACTTGATCTATGTGAGTTGTTCATTTCAGATTCAGAGTGTTTAAGAGGTTCTGAGAACCTTGTTTGAATTTTCTAACAATTTAGCTTTTGGGTTGACTTTGGTCAACATTCAGGGTTAGGATACTCAGATTAGAGCTCCAAGAGTTCTGTTGGATTCGGGGAATGATTTTAGGCCTGGGTGAGGTCTTAGTTAATTTTTGAGAGGTCCCGATCTTGTTTTAACCTTTTTGTGTATTGTGTTAGTTTCTTCTGATTTTCACTGGTGTCGAGTCAAGGAGACATTGGATTTGTATTTTGATGTTTCCATTGATTTAGGAATGGCGAGTATAATAATTTGCATATGTGGTTTGTGTGTACGGGTGTCACGACCCAAGGGTACACCCTAGATGTAACATGGCGTATAGGACCCCGAGAGACCCCATACAAGCCACTTAGCATTCATAAAATAAGAAATAGAACAAAGGAAATAAAGACAACATTTCAAGTCCAAAAGTTTTATAAAAACAAAGCGGAAGTCGAAACACTTTGTCTCAATAGCCATCTTATACAATAGAATGAAATTGGGCCTAGCCCATACATCATGTCCAAAACTGAAATTAAAAAAGAAAACTGAAAACAATGAAAATATATCCTCGAAGCATAAGGACTCACCAAAGCTCGAAAATCTCGCAAATGAACCTCTAGCCATGAAACTGAGAACCCTGACTGCCGGACCCTACATTTGGGGAAATGTAGGGAAGAGTATGCGGTAGTACCAAACAATGTACCAAGTTTGATAGCTATGCATAAAATATTTAAATCATGCTAAAAAGGGACATTTTAATTAGTATGCAATGATCAAGCTAAAACATGTATCTTGAGAGTTAGAAACCATAAATCATAAGACTATGATCAATGCAAGTGAACGTCATCTTAACTAACCTTGTTTCATCATAAGTTTGCTTATTTTTGGGAAGTATCCTCATAAAATGGAATTCGGTGTCTACCCACACCGAAAAGGGGTGTCCTACTTGCCACGGTAAGGACCATGAACTTCTAGCTATTGTGGATCCACTAGCTAATGTCTATATAGACAATCCTATATTGGCACATAGTTATGGGACACGGGTAATCGCCACTTGTCCACTAGGTTCTAAGCTTAACTTCCAAGAAATAGTTCTTGATCCTATTCATCTTAGCTCATGAAGGAACATGGGTAATCACCTCTTGTCCTACATCATGTGACATGAGTACTCCCTCTTGTCTTGTACTTAGAGAGCATGAGTAATTGCCTCTTGCCTCAACATTAGCATAGCTTCTTAGTTATTGGTACATTTTAGGTGAGACCTTTCAACCTTAAGAACCCTTATCATGTGAGAAAACCTTTCACAATTCATGCTTACATGTGTATATGAAAAATCCTCTCAAAAACACAACAATAACAACATCATTGATACTTCAATCTCAAAGAATCCTTAAACATTTACATAAACTTCATAAGAACATGCATAATTTCACAATTCACCTTTGAAAGTTCAAATCCTACTTTCAATCATCAATGTCTTGAAAACACGAGTTAGGCATGGATTCATAGAAATTCATCATAATTTCATGTAATTCTATCAATTCATACTTGAATTCATATAATATTCTTTCATAATCCAAGACCCACATTATATGCTCATAAATTGAAAAATATGGGGATTACATGGGTTCATGGAGGATCATCATAAAAACATGAGATTAACTCAATTCATGCATCATCGATCATAAATCAATCAGTTAGATCAACAATTAGGAGAACCCACAATATAGAAGAAAACCCTAACTCAATTGGGGAATTCTAACTTGAAAGTAGGAGAATTTGGGAACCTCATGAATGGACGTAATCCATGGATGAAAACTACCATACCTCAATGCCAATTGCTTAATTTCAATGCAGGAATTTGAGAATTTACCTGCAAACCCTAGGTGGACCCTTCTTCTTCAAGTTTTCTAGAGAGAGAAATATTTGGAAGGAAGACTTGTTCTTCTTTTATAAATTTGAGAGAATGAATTTTCAATTGGGAAATCATAGAGTTAAACATTTATATAAGGGTTTTAGTGAAGGGTAAAACGACATAGTATTAGGCTAGACTAATTAGAAAAAGACCTATCTACCCCTAGGAAATAACTGCCGCCAGTAACGACGGGTCTGACCGACAGACCGTGGTTTGACCGACGGACCATGGTTTGACCGACGGTCCATCCTGAATGTCCGTCGACCGGCATCAGAAATTGGAAATTGAGGCCCTGGACCATGGACCTCATCCACGGACCGTGGACCTAATGACGGTCTATTGGTCCAAGCCGTGGTTCCAACTGTCACGACCCAGGGGTACCCCCTAGATGTAACATAGCTTATAGGACTCCGAAAGACCCCATACAAGCCACTTAGCATTCATAATATAAGAAATAGAACAAAAGAAGTAAAACAACATTTCAAGTACAATAGTTTTATAGAAGAAAAGCGGAAGTCTAAAACACTTGTCTCAATAGCCAACTAATACAATCGAATGAAATTGGGCCTAGCCCATACATCATTTACAAAACTTAAATACAAGAAAGAAACTGAAACAATGAAAATCCGTCTTCAAAGAATAAGGACTCACCCAAGCTTAGAAGCCTCGTAATCAACAACTAGCCACGAAACTGAGAAACCTGACTGTCGGACCCTACATTTGGGGAAATATAGGCAAGAGTATGCATTAGTAAAAAACAATGTACCAAGTATAATAGATATGCATAAAACATTTAAATCATGCTAAAAGAGGACATTTCATGACATGCAATTGACCAAGCTAAAACATGCTATAAATGGGTTAGAAAACATAAGTCATAAAAACATGGTCAATGCAAGCTAACATCATTTAAAGTCTTTGAACACATATGAGATACTTCTTGAAGTAACCTTAGTTCATTATTATTGTGGGAAGTAGCCTTAAGCGACATAGAGACCATGTAAGCTATAACATGATCCCCCGGTGTCTCCCGCACCGAAAAGGATTGTTCTACTTGCCAAGGTAAGGACCATGAGATTCTAGCTTAAGTGGATCTACTAGCTAATGTCTATCTAGACAATCATCCTATGGGGACACATAGGTAAGGGATAAGGAGATTGCTTCTAGAAACCAGGCCTCTACTAACGGGAGAGCCTCCATCTCAATATCTTCTCAGTGCTAAGCATAAATCCCATGGAATAGTCATTTCGTAGTTGTTCTTATTATCCATGGAAGGGCACGTCATCTTCCCAATCCAAGCTAAGTCATTATCAATGGAGAGGTATCATTCAATAACCAATCCAAGCTAAGGCATTAGGATATCTCTTAATCTTTGATTCAATTAGGCGAGAAAACCTTTCAACCCTAGAATCCTTATTATGTGAGAAAACCTTTCACATTATGCTTTCATGTGTATATGAGAGCAATCCTTTCAACAACACAACAACAACATCATCATTGATACTTTACTCTCAAAGAATTCTTAAAACATTAGCATAGGTTTCATAAGAACATGCTTAATTTCATAAAACTCTTCCTTCATAATCAAAATCCCTCATCATATGCTCATAACTTGAAAATATAGGGATTACATGGTTTCATAGGAAATCATCATAAAATCATAGTATTTCATCAATTCATGCATAAGAGATCATAATTCAATCATTTAAATCAATAATCAAGAGAACCTCTGACAATTGAAGAAAATCCTAATTCATTTGGGGATTTCTAACTTCGAAAATAGGAGAATTTGGGAACTCCATGAATGGAAGGAATCCATGGACGAAAACTATCATACCTTGAAGCCAATTGCTAATATTCAATGGAGGAATTGAGACTTGACTTGAAACCCTTGGTTGAATCCTTCTTCTTCAAGCTTTCTAGAGAGAGAAATATTTGAGATTTCTTCTTTTTGGTGAGTTTGAAGAGAATGAAGAGAATGAAGTGAATGAACTAGTTTTGGGGTTGGACACTTATATAGGGGTCTTAGTGAAGGGTGAAACGACGTAGTATAGGGATAAAATAATTAGGAAAAGACCAAATGCCCCTAAACTGAACTGCCAATCCTCCATTCACGGCCACGACCGAAGAACCGTGGACAGGACGACGGTCCATCCTACACGACCGTCGTTTGTGTCAGAGACCTGATGTTGGGCCATTGAGCCACGGGCCCCTAACCACGAACCGTAGTCTGACCGATGGTCCATTGGTCAGGCCGTGGTCCTGGGCCTTCAGGGTCTGTTTGGGGATTTCCATCCACGGACCACACCTACGGTCCGTGGTCCCATCCATAGGCCGTTGGTGGCCTCCGTTGGTTGGCTCCTATAACTTTTGAAAAATGTTGTCTTACCCTCTTTCGGATCCAGGGTTTTACAATATCTCTCCCTTGGGATCATTCGTCCTCGAATGAGACTCAAGATACTACGAAAAGAGTAGGAGAGGAACTAACAATCCAACCATCAATGCCACTTCATCTAAATCCATATAACCAAGGAGGAATTATCGACTCCAAGCAAAGACGTAATCAAATTATCATAAGAGGGGTGGAACTAAATATAACAGCCCATCATGCATGCCATACACATAACCGAGGTGGAATCATCAACTCCAAGATAAAAACATACTCAAATGCATATATCCGAGGAGGAAACATCAACTCCAAGCTAAAGACATGCTCACAACATCATATCATGTAGTCTACATGCAATTTACTCATGTGCACATAAACAAATTGACTCATTTTCTCAAAACTTTGAACTTTTCATAAATTATGCATATCTAGGAAATCATGGAAACATTTCAGACACATGACTCCAAGACAAAGGAGAAACCATGAGGAAATCATTACCTCAATCTAGAGTAGGAGTAGAAAGAAAGAGATGAGGGTATCGGGTCATCATATCGGCCTCGGCCTCCCAAGTAGCACCCTCAACTAATTGATTCCTCCACAACACTTTCACGGAAGCTACTTCTTTATTTCTCAACTTGTTAACTTGCCAGTCTAAAATCTCAACTGAAACTTCTTTATAAGAAAGGTTCTCCTTAACTCCCAAACCTTCTAAGGGAACTATGAATGTCGGATCACCAACACATTTCTTCAACATAGAGACATGGAAAGCTTCCCTTTCTTACCAAACCTCATCACACCTTTCGTGGGTGAAATTTTCAAATAAACCCAATCATGAACATCAAACTCAAGATCTCTTCTTCTTACATCGACATATGATTTTTGCAAACTTTGAGGTGTTTTCAACCTATCTCTAATAAGTCGAACCTTCTCTATTACCTCATGTACCAACTTAGGAACTATTAGGGCAACTTCACCCACCTCAAACTAACCTATTGAAGATCTACACCTCGTACCGTACAATGCCTCAAATGGAGCCATATCAATACTCGAGTGATAGCTATTGTTATACGTAAACTCAATCAATGGAAAATGGTCATCCCAATTACCCTTAAAATCAATCACACAAGCCCTCAACATGTCTTCTAAAGTTTGGATAGTACGCTCCGCTTGCCCATCAGTTTGGGGATGAAAGGCCGTACTAAGCTTAACCCGAGTACCCAGACCCTTTTGGAAGGACTTCCAAAACTGAGAAGTGAAAGGGGTACCACGATCGGAAATAATGGACAAAGGCACTCCATGCAACTTTAACATTTCTCTCAAGTACAATTTGGCATAGTCCTCCACCGAATAGGAAACCTTGACGGGAAGGAAAAGTATCCGATTTCGTCATCTGATCTACTATAACCCAAATCGAATCATGTTGTCACCAGGTGCGAGGCAAACAAAAAATAAAGTCCATGTTCAAATATTCCCACTTCCAAGTAGGAATGCTAATATCTTGGGACAAACCTCTCTGTTTCTGATGCTCGACTTTCACTTGTTGACAATTAGGACACGTAGTCACAAATTCGGCAATATCCTTCTGCATCCCATTCCACCAATAGACCTCCCGTAAATCATGGTACATCTTGGTGGCTCCCGGGTGAATGGAATACTGCAAACTATGGGCATCTGACAAGATATGTTCCCTCAAGTTGTCAATATTTGGAACACACAAGCAACCTTGATATCTAAGGACACCATCTCCCCCTTGGGAGAAAGCCTCAACGAATTTCTTAAGCACCGCTTCTTTTAACTCAACCAAAATTGGATCAAGACCTTGCTTGGCTTTCACATCCGCAACAAAAGATAATTCAGAACCATTGTGAACCATAACAATACCCTTGCTGGAGTCCACTAACTGAACACCTAATCGGGCCAATCTCTGAACATCTCGAACCAACTCTTTCTTACCTTTTTCAATATGAGCAACACTACCCATCGATAACCGACTAAGTGCATCCACCACCACATTTGCCTGTCTGGAGTGATAGAGAACACTCATATCAAAATCTTTCAATAACTCAAGCCACCTTCTTTGGCGAAGATTTAGATCCTTCTGACAAAACACATGTTGCACACTTTTATGGTCGGTAAACACATCTACATGAACACCATACAAATAATACCTCCAAATCTTTAAAGAAAAAACCACCGCCGTTAATTCAAGGTCATGGGTAGGGTAATTCTTCTCATGAATCTTGAGTTTGCTTGAGGCATAGGCAATAACTTTCCCATTTTGCATAAGCACACACCCTAGCCCAATTCTCGAGGCATCACAATAAACAACAAAACCATTTGTCCCTTCCAGTAAGGTCAACACCGGAGCAGAAGTAAGTCTATCGTTCAATTCTTGAAAAATCTTCTCACACGCTTCGGACCATATGAACTTAGCCTTCTTTTGAGTCAAAGCAGTCAAAGGAGAAGCAATCAAAGAAAATTCCTCAACAGAACTTCTATAGTAACTGGCTAAACACAAGAATCTCCTAATATCTGAAGGGGTTAGAGGTCTAGGCCAACCTTTGACGACATCCGTGTTCTTAGGATCTACATCAATATTTCCCTTGAAACAATATGGCCAAGAAAAGCTAAGGACCTTAGCTAAAACTCACACTTACTAAACTTTGCAAAAAGTTGTTGGTCCTTAAGAATTTGCAACACGATCCTCAAATGATCTATATGCTCGTTCTCACTTCTCGAATAGATCAATATATAATAAATGAACAAAATCAAAAACATGTCAAGGTATTGTCTAAACACCCTATTAATCAAATCCATAAACTACGCCGGAGGATTAGTAAACCCAAATGACATTACCAAAAACTCATAATGACCATATCGGGTTCTAAAAGCCATTTTCAAAATATCATCATCTTTCACCCTCAATTGGTGATAACCCGACCAAAGGTTAATCTTGGAAAAGTAACTCGCTCCTTGAAGTTGGGCAAACAAATCATCTATCCTTGGAAGAGGATACTTATTCTTAATGGTCACCTTGTTCAACTGACGATAGTCAATACACATACGGAGAGAACCATCTTTCTTTCTAACAAACAAAACTGGAGAACCCCACAGAGAGATACTCGGTTAGATGAAACCCTTATCCAATAATCTTTTAATTGTTCTATCAACTCCTTTAGTTCTGCCTGAGCCATTCGATAAGGAGGAATAGAAATAGGTTACGTATCTGGGAGAAGGTCAATACCGAAGTCTATTTCCCATTCGGGAGGAATACCTGGCAAATCAACTGGGAACACTTCCGAAAACTCATTAACAACAGGGATTGACTCAAGAGTAGGGGTTTCAGAATCCACCTCCCTCACCATAACTAGATGATAAATGCAACCCTTAGAAATCATCTCTCTAGCTTTAAGACAAGAGACAAACTGACCCTTAGGCATATAATTTCCCTTTTTCCACTCTAGGACAGGCTCATTCGGGAACTGAAACTCGACTACACGAGTTCTACAATCGATAGAAGCATAACATAAGTGCAGCCAATCCATACCAAGGATAAAATAAAAGTCTAGCATATTAAGCTTTACCAAGTCAATAAGAGTAAATCTATGGGACAAGGAAACATGACACTTTCTATAGACCCTCTCAGCCACAATAGAATCACCAACAGGAGTAGAGACAGAAAAAGGATCTAACAACACATCCGAAAGAATATCAAACCTCATAGCCACATATGGCATCACAAAAGACAAGGTAGCACCGGGATTAAATAAAGCATAAACATCAAGTGGGAAAAATTTCAACATACCGGTAACGAAATTAGGAGAACCCGCTTGTTCACCACGAGTCCGAAATGCGTAGAATCGGTTTTGCTTATGAGCATTCTTCATCCTCAATCGAATCACTATTCACGACCCAAGATTCTATTTTATGATCAATCCAATCCCGAACCACTAGGAGGAGCTTGCTTGCCCTCTCTTCCTTTAGCCATAGGCATCGGGCAATCCCTCATTTTATGACCAGTTTTACCACAACTGAAGCAACCATCCGTGCAGGCTAGGCACTTACCCTCGTGCTTCTTTCCACACCTAACACAAGTAGACATAGGCAATGAAGATCGACTGCCATTCCCTCCTTGATGTTTAGGGTGAGACACCCTATCTTTGTTGAATTTAGAAGGAGCATTGGAGAACCTTGATCGGAAAACTTTTATCGAAACCTAGGACAACCATGTCCATCGAACCTTGCATGAGAGAAATTACCATCACCAATTTTAGCCCTCTTTGTCTCCCTAGACTTTTTCTTAAGTTTCTCCTCTTCAATCATTTGTGCATGAACCATGAGATGAGAGATGTCCATGTCATTAATGAGCATGGCGGTACGACACTCTTTAACCACTATTGCAGACACATCCGAAATGAACTTACTCATCTTTTCCCTAGAATCGGCAACCATTGTTGGAGCATATTTAGACAATTGTGTGAACTTTAGAGCATATTCCCTAACACTCATACTTCCTTGTCGAAAGTTGATGAACTCAAGCACCTTGGCTACCCTCATCTCAAATGGAAATAACGCATCAAGAAAAGTGGCCTTAAAATTCTCCCAATCAAGAGGCTCCACATCTTCCAGTCTCCCTTCTTTCCATTGGTGAACCAAATTTGAGCCACACCTTTAAGTTGATAAGCGGCAAACTCCACCTTTTCCACTGACATAACTTTCATGATCATCAAGACCTTATAAACCTTATCAATGAACTCTTGAGGATCTTCCTCAACCTTAGAACCATGAAACTCTGGAGGATTCATCGTAGTGAAGTCCCCCAATCTAGATGCCGTCGTACCCATCTTTGGGTTCACGGAAACCGCGACCTCCCTATTAGCTTGGGCTGTCACGGCGTGAGCCATGTAACACCTTGGATTCGGGAAAGGCTAGAATTGGGTCAAGTGGGAAACTCACAACCTCAAAAACTGGACCATGGAACCCTCCACGGAGCCCTAGACGGGCCATGAAGGGGAACACGGTCCGTTGAGGGGCTCGATGTAGGTTTCCAAAACCTTCCCCATGTAAGCTTTACTTTGACGGATGCCTAGACGGCCCATGGTGAGGTTGACAGGCCGTCAAAGTGGTCGTGAAGGGGTTCAAGTAAGTAGGGGTCCTCCCCTATCTACTGGTCAAGGGCCACGAGCATCACAATGGACCATGAAGCCCCACACGGACCGTGAAGTCTTCCGTGAAAGGTTTTCAGTAGACTTCAAGTTTAGGGTCAACTTCAAACGATCATATATTTTATCTCAAAACGAATTAGGTGTCCTATGACCTATCAAATTAAAGGTCTATGAGTCCTCTTTCCAATGCCACCAAGTTTGCCTAATTCCCATCTTGGAGTAATACGGTATGCCCTAAATACGGAAGCACTGTTAGGTAGAAATTCATGATGACCCGTTTGACGGGCTGTGGTGGTCATGACGACCCGTGATGGGCTTCCAGTGAGCTAATTCGACAGTTTTTAGGTGAGGGGTTATTGGGTCTTTTCCTAATTATTTTAACTCAATACTATGTCATTTTTTCTTCTACCCAAAGCCCTGTATAATGATTCTAAACCCCCAAATTACCCAAACTAAATTCATTCTCTTAAATTTCAAAAACTTGATCAAGCTCTTCGTCTTCAAATATTTCTCTCTAGAAATTGAAGAAGAAAGCTAGGGTTTCAAGATCAAGCCTCCAAATCCTCCATTTCTTTTATGCTTTTGGCATCAAGGTATGATAGTTTTCATCCATGTATTCCTTCCATTCATGGAGTTTCCAAATTCTCCAATTTACAAAATTAGAATTCCCTAATTGAGTTAGGGTTTTATTCAATTTTCATGGGTTCTTTTCAATGTTTATTTAATTGATTGATTTATGAACTTTTATGCATGAATTGAACTAATTGTATGATTTTCAGTTGATTCCCCATGAACCCATGTAATCCCCATGTTTTCCAAATTAAGATGATATGATGTGGGTCTTGGATTATGAAAGAAGATTATATGAAATCAAGAATAATTTGATAAGATTACATAAATTTATGATGAATTTCCATGAACTCATGTCTAACCCATGTTTTCTAGATATTGGTGATTGATAGTGCGTTTTGAACTATGAAATATGAATTTATGAAAATCTGAATGTCTTCTCTTTATAAAATAGATGTAAATGAATTTGAAGATGCATTGAATTTGAAGCTATGATGAAGCTTATGAATTATTAAAAAGAAAGCATGTTCATGAAAGTATGTTTATGACTCAAGAAAGCTTATAGATGAGATTGTGTATATGTTCTATGAACCTTGGCCAAATGACATGAATGACACCTAGATTTGCCCTCAATGCTTTTCGGGCTATTTCCCTAAATTAGGTCTTGATTAGTATGGTATCCGTATATGCCATCAATGATTATAGGCCACGATTTAGAAACTATTTCCATTAGTATTAGTAGGGCATCTCTAGCATGAAGTGAATGAATGTGGGCCTTAAAAGCTATTATAAAGATATCATGGACGGTGAAAGGTTTTCTCACGCATGGTCTAAGGAGCTATCTTATGATGTCTCTAGCTTGAGTTGGTTGATTAATTGCACCTTTCCATGGATGATAATATGACTTTAGCTTGGATTGGTTACTTAGTTGTGCCTTTCTATGGATCATGAGATAATTCAAGATTAATAACTACTCCGTGGGATTTATGCTTAGCACCGAGAGGATATTGAGAAGAAAGCTTTCCCGAGTTGAGGCCGGGTTTCTAGTAGCAATCTCCTTATCCCTTACCTATGTGACCCCATATGTTTATTGTCTAAATAGACATTAGCTAATGGATCCACTTTAGCTCAGATTCATGGTTCTAGCTTGGCAAGTAGGACAACCTTTTTCGGTGTTGGAGACACAGGGGATCATGTTATAGCTCACATGGTCTTTATGTCGATTAAGGCTAATTCCCACAATAATAATGAACTAAGATTACTTCCAGAAGTATCTCACATGTGTTCAAAGATGATGTTCACTTGCATTGATCATGGTTTTATGACTTATGGTTTCTATCTCTCAAAATACATGTTTTAGCTTGATCATTGCATACTTATGAAAATTTCCCTTTTTAGCATGATTTAAATGTTTTATGGATGGCTATCATACTTGTTACATTATTTTGTACTAACGCATACTCTTCCCTACATTTCCCCAAAAATAGGGTCTGACAGTCAAGATCATCAATTTCGTGGCTAATGGTTGATATCTAGGTTCCCGAGCTTTGGTGAGTCCTCATGCTTTGAGGATGGACTTTCATTGCTTTCAGTCTTGTTCCTTATTCTCAGTTTTGGACATGATGTATGGGCTAGGACAAATTTCATTCTATTGTATTAGATGGCTATTGAGACAAAGTGTTTTAGACTTTCGCTTTACTTTTCTAACACTATTGGACTTGAAATGTTGTCTTTACTTCTTTTGTTCTATTTATTATGTGATGAATGGTAAGTGGCTTGTATGGGGTCTTTCGGGATCCTATACGCCATGTTACATCTAGGGTGTGCCCCTGGGTTGTGACAAACTTGGTAATTAGAGCACAAGGTTTAGAATGGTCCTAGGATATCTCATAAGCCACATCGAGTAGAGTCTTGTTCGTGAGTGTGAAGCGTACCACATTTATGAATAAGAGGCTATAAGATGTTTAGGAAACTTCACTTCTTTCATTACTCTAAAGTCATGCGATAGAGTGTAACTCTAGGTGTCTTTCTCTCCTAACCCTTATTTATGCTTTTCAGAATATGTCTCCATGAAGGAATCCCGTGAGATGGAATAGGAATATTTTTTAAAATGTGAGACAAGAGGTTCCCCAAGTGCCGGTCAACCCTTTGGCTGAGCAAGTGACTAATGATGAGTTTCGAGCAGCATTTCATGCAGTGGCCCACACTATAATGGCTCAAGAAAATAGAGAGGTTATGGCTCCCGTGAATCCAAGGGTGGGTACAACGGCAACTAGAGTTAGGGACTTTATTAGAATGAATCCTCCGGAATTTAATGGGTCTAATGTTGAGGAAGAGCCTCAAGAGTTCATTGATGAGGTGTATAAGGTGTTGATGATCATGGGAGTGACGCCGGTGGAAAAGGCGAAATTGGCCGCTTATCAACTTAAGGGTGTAGCTCAAGTTTGGTTTAACAAATAGAAAGAAGAGAGGGCGGTAGATAAGGGTCCTCTTGATTGGGAGAAATTTAAGGTTGCTTTTCTTGATAGGTTCTTTCCCATTGAGATGAGAGAGGCAAAATTACTTGAGTTCATTAACCTTCGACAAGGGGATATGAGTGTGAAGGAATATGCTTTGAAATTCACACAATTTTCTAAATATTCTCCAACTATGGTTGCCGATCCAAGGGAAAGGATGAG
The DNA here is from genome assembly GCA_029582245.1 of Solanum etuberosum. Classification (NCBI taxonomy): domain Eukaryota; kingdom Viridiplantae; phylum Streptophyta; class Magnoliopsida; order Solanales; family Solanaceae; genus Solanum; species Solanum etuberosum. Next base: position 23,928 of record JAJONR010004591.1, on the reverse strand, counting down.
TAAGTTTGTGTTGGGTGCTTCTGACTTAGTGGTCAAAGAATGCCTAACTGCAATGCTTGTTAAGGAGATAGATGTTTCCCGGTTGATGATACATGCACAAAAAAAAGAAAAAGAAAATCTTAAGGAGAAAACTAGGGAATCAAAGAGGGCAAGAAGGGATGATTGTGAGTCTTCACATTCAAGGTCCGATGGAGGTTATCATTCCCAAGGTAAGAGTTGTAGTGAGCAAATGAGGCCTGAGTGTAGGGAGTGTGGGAGAAGACATGAGGGTAAATGTCTAGCCGGTTCTAATGCATGCTTTGGGTGTGGAAAGAGTGGTCACAAGAAAAGAGATTGCCCAATTATTACTTCTAAGGGAAAGGATAGTAGGCAAGATCAAATTCAGGAAGATCATGAGGGTTCCCCAGATGCGGTAATTGGTAAGTTAAGGTTTTTCGTTTAGCTTGTGGTTATCTATTGCTTGATGTTGAGTGTTTTGTTGCATATGGTAAGACTCCATGTATGGAGATTGTGTTTGGAGTATTCCTTGAAAAATCTTTGTGGAAACTTCTTAGGTGTTTACTTGTATCAATGGTTTAGTGGTTGTTAAGACGTTGGTGTTATGTTTAGATTGAGGGAGATGGATTTGAAAAGACAAGTGGGATTTGCTCCCAAGGGGGAGATAGTGTGCCTCATGGTTGGTATGTGAGTAGAACTATGTTGGATTTGGAAGAATTCCTTGTTATGGTTTGGTGGGTGAAAGTTTGGAGGTGATGTGACTTCTTAGTATCCCTACCTCTTTCCTTTATCTTCGAATCTAGCTTGAGGTCTTAGCTCCTCTTGATTCACTCTTTAGGATTCGGGTGTCTTAGTCATCCTCTTGTTTCCTCATGCATGCATGCTCATGGAAAATTTGTTTTTAAAAAAAATATGATTTAGTTTAATTGATTGCTTCATGATTATGTCCAATTGAGTATGATCTTGCATGTTTGTCTTGTGAAAATATGTTTTTAAAAGTTTTCTTTAGCTTGGAGATGGAGTTTCCTCCTCGGATATGTGCATTTATATGATTTCTTTCATGTTGGGCTGCTAGGTCTAGTTCCTATTTTCCTTATGATGTTTTGAATATGTTCTAGCTTGGATTCGAGGTTCCTCCTTGTTTATGTGCATTTAGATGATGTTGCATTAATGATTGGGTTGCTAGTTTCTCTTTTATTCTTTTCGTGCTAGTTTAAGTTTCATTCCAGGAAGAATGTTCCCAAGGGGGAGATAATGTAACACCTCCGATTCGTGAATGGCTAGAAATGGGTCAAGTGGGAAACTCACAAGCCCAAAAAGTGGACAATTGAACCCTCCACGGAGCCCTAGACGGGCCGTGAAGGGGACCACGGTCTGTTGAAAGGCTCGTGGTAGGTTTCCAGATCCTTCCCCATGTAAGCTTCACTTTGAAGGATGCCTAGACGGCCCTTGGTGAGGTTGACGGGCCGTCAAAGTGGACGTGAAGGGGGTCAAGTAAGTAGGGGTCCTCCCCTAGCTATTGGTCAAGGGCCACGGGCATCACAACGGCCCGTGAAGCCCCACACGGACCGTGAAGTCGTCCATGAAGGGTTTTCAGTAGACTTAGAGCTTAGCGTCAATTTCAAACAATCATATCTTTTAGCACAAAATGAATTAGGTGTCCCATGACTTATCAAATTGAAGGTCTTTGAGTCCTCTTTTCAACGCCACCAAGTTTGCCTTATTCCCATTTCAGAGTAAAAAGTTATGCCCGAAATAGTGAAGCATTGTCAGGTAGAAATTCTTCACGACCCGTTTGACGGGCCGTGGTGGTCATGACGACCCGTGATGGGCTTCCAGTGAGCCAATTCCGTAGTTTTTAAGTCAGGGGTTATTGGGTCTTTTTCTAATTATTTTAACTCAATACTATGTCGTTTTTCCTTCTACCCAAATCACCCAAACTAAATGCATTCTCTTAAATTTCAAAAAGCTGATCAAGCTCTTCCTCTAAAAATATTTCTCTCTCTAGAAATTAAAGAAGAAACATAGGGTTTCAAGATCAAGTCTCCAAATCCTCCATTACTTTCAAGCTTTTGGCATCAAGGTATGATAGTTTTCATCCATGTATTCCTTCCATTTATGGAGTTCCCAAATTCTCCAATTTACAAAGTTAGAACTCCCCAATTGAGTTAGGGTTTTCTTCAATTGTCATGGATTCCTTTCAATGTTGATTTAATTGATTGATTTATGAACTTTTATGCATGAATTGAAGTAATCTCCATATTTTCTAAATTAAGATTATATGAAATCAAGCATGAATTGATAAGATTACATGAGTTTATGATGAATTTCTATGAACTCATGTCTCACCCATATTTTCTAGATATTGATGATTGAATGTGGGTTTTGAACTATGAATTATGAAATTATGAAAATATGATATGTCTTCTCTTTATGAAATAATTGTAAATGAATTTGAAGATGCATTGACTTTGAAGCTATGATGAAGCTTATGAATTATTGAAATGAAAGCATGTTCATGAAAGTATGTTTATGACTCAAGAAAGCTTATAGATGAGATTGTCTATATGTTCTATGAAGCTTGGCCAAATGACATCTAGATTTGCCCTCAATGCTTTTCGGGCTATTTCCATAAATTAGGTCTTGATTAGTATGGTATCCGGATAAGCCATCAATGATTATAGGACATAATTTCAAAACTATTTCCATTAGTATTAGTAGGGAATATCTAGAATGAAGTGAATGAATGTGGGCCTTAAAAGCTATTATGAAGAGATCATGGACGGTGGGTTTTCTCACGCATGGTCTAAGGAGCTATCATACGATGTCTCTAGTTTGGTTTGGTTTCTTAATTGCACCTTTCCATGGATGATAATATGACTTTAGCTTGGATTGGTTACTTAGTTGTGCCTTTCCATGGATCATGAGACAATTCAAGATTAGTAACTACTCCGTGGGATTTATGCTTAGCACCGAGAGGATTTTGAGATGGAAGCTCTCCCGAGTTGAGGCTGGGTTTCTAGTAGCAATCTACTTATCCCATACCTATGTGTCCCCATAGGATGATTGTCTAAATAGACATTAGCTAGTGGATCCACTTTAGCTCAGATTCATGGTTCTACCTTGGCAAGTAGGACAACCCTTTTCGGTGTGGGAGACACCGGGGGATCATGTTATAGCTCACATGGTCTTTATGTCGGTTACGGCTAATTCCCACAATAATAATGAACTAAGGTTACTTCAAGAAGTATCTCATATGTGTTCAAAGATTATGTTCCCTTGCATTGATCATGGTTTTATGATTTATGATTTCTAACTTTCAAAATACATGTTTTAGCTAGATCATTGCATACTTATGAAAACGTCCCTTTTTAGCATGATTTAAATGTTTTATGCATGGCTATCATACTTGGTACATTATTTTGTACTAACGCATACTCTTGCCTACATTTCCTCAAATATAGGGTCCGACAATCAGGGTAATCAGTTTCGTGGCTAGTGGTTGATATCAATATTCCCGAGCTTTAGTGAGTCCTCATGCTTCGAGGACAGACTTTCATTGTTTTCAGTCTTCTTCCTTATTTTTAGTTTTGGACATGATGTATGGGCTAGGACCAATTTCATTCTATTGTATTAGATGGTTATTGAGACAAAGTGTTTTAGACTTCCGCTTTACTTTTATAAAACTATTGGACTTAAAATGTTGTCTTTACTTCTTTTGTTCTATTTCTTATGTTATGAATGCTAAGTGGCTTGTATGGGGTCTCTTGGGATCCTATACGCCATGTTATATCTAGGGCGTACCTGTGGGTCGTGATAATCCAACACTTGAAAAGAAGCCCTAAACTCCGCATTAGTCACTTGCTCGGCCAAAGGATCGAACGGAACTTGAGGAGCTTGGGGAGGAGCTTCTTGTTCCTCATTCTTCCTCACATTCCTTCTGGCATAAGCTCTTCCAGTAGTAATATTCTGTAGAGCATCAGATAAGGATCATAAGAGAGACCTTATAGAGTTACACTCTATCGCACGACTTTAGAGTAATGAAAGAAGTGGAGTTTCCTAATCATCTTGTAGCCTCTCATTCATAAATGTGGTGCGCGTCACACTCATGAACAAGACTCTACTCGATGTGGCTTATGAGACATCATAGGACCATTCTAAACCTTGTGCTCTGATTACCAAGTTTGTAACGACCCAGGGGTACCCCCTAGATATAACATGGCGTTAATGACCCCGAAAGACCCCATACAAGCCACTTAGCATTCATAACATAAGAAATAGAACAAAAGAATTAAAACAATATTTCAAGTCCAACAATTTTATAGAAGAAAAGCGGAAGTCCAAAACACTTGTCTCAATAGCCATCTAATACAATTGAATGAAATTGGGCCTAGACAATACATCATGTCCAAAACTGAAATACAAGAAAGAAACTAAAACAATAAAAATCTGTCCTCGAAGCATGAGGACTCACCAAAGCTTGGGAACCTCGTAATCAACCACTAGCCACAGAACTGAGAAACCTGACTGTCAGACCTTACATTTTGGGAAATGTAGGCAAGAGTATGCATTAGTACGAAACAATGTACCAAGTATAATAGTTATGCATAAAACATTTAAATCATGCTAAAAGAGGACATTTCATGACATGCAATTGACCAAGCTAAAACATGATATAAAAGGGTTAGAAAACATAAATCATAAAAACATTGTCAATGCAAGCTAACTTCATATAAAGTCTTTGAACAAATATGAGATACTTCTTGAATTAACCTTAGTTCAATATTATTGTGGGAAGTAGCCTTAACCAACATAGAGACCATGTGAGCTATACCATGATCCCCTGGTGTCTCCCACACCGAAAAGGGTTGTCCTACTTGCCAAGGTAAGGATCATGAACTTCTAGCTTAAGTGGATCAACTAGCTAACGTCTATCTAGACAATCATCCTATGGGGGCACATAGGTAAGGGATAAGGAGATTTCTTCTAGAAACCCGACCTCTACTAACGGGAGAGCCTCCATCTCAATATCCTCTCGGTGCTAAGCATAAATCCCACGGAATAGTCATTTCTTACTTGTTCTTATTATCCATGGAAGGGCACGTCATCTTGCTAATCCAAGCTAAGTCATTATCCATGGAGAGGTATCATTCAATAACCAATCCAAGCTAAGGCATAAGGATAGCTCTTAATCTTTGATTCAATTAGGTGAGAAGACCTTTCAACCCTAGAATCCTTATTATGTGAGAACTCCTTTCACATCATGCTTTCATGTGTATATGAGAACAATCCTTTCAAAAACACAACAACAACATCATCATTGATACTTTACTCTCAAATCATCCTTAAAACATTAGCATAGATTTCATAAGAACATGGTTAATTTCATAAAACTCTTCCTTCATAATCAAAATCTCTCATCACATGCTAATAACTTGAAAACATGGGGATTACATGGGTTTACAGGGAAATCATCATAAAATCATAGTATTTCATCAATTCATGCATAAGAGATCATAATTCAATCATTTAAATCAATAATCAAGAGAACCCATGACAATTGAAGAAAACCCTAACTCATTTGGGGATTTCTAACATTGAAAATAGGAGAATTTGGGAACTCCATGAATGGAAGGAATTCATGGATGAAAACTATCATACCTTGAAGCCAATTGCTAATCTTCAATGGAGGAATTGAGACTTGACATGAAACCCTAGGTTAAATCCTTCTTCTTCAAGCTTTCTAGAGAGAGAAATATTTGAGAGTTCTTTTTTTTGGTGAGTTTGAAGATACTGAAGTGAATGAACTAATTTTGGGGTTGGAAACACTTATATTGGGGTCTTAGTGAAGGGTGAAACAACGTAGTATAGGGAAAAAATAATTAGGAAAAGACCCAACTGCCATTAAACTTAACTGACAATCCTCCATTCACGGCCACGACCGATGGACCGTGGATAGGATAATGGTCCGTCCTGCACTACCGTCGTTCTTGTCAGAGACCTAATTTTGGGCCATTGAAGCACGGGCCCCCAACCATGGACCGTGGTCTAACCGATGGTCAGTTGTTCAGGCCTTGGTCCTGGGCCTTCAGGGTCTGTTTGGGGAGTACCATCCACGGACCAGACGTACGGTCTGTGGTCCCATCTACGGGCAGTTGGTGGCCTCTGTTGGTTGGCTCATGCAACTTCTGAAAAATGTTGTCTTACCCTCCTTCGGATCTGGGGTGTTACACCAACCTTCTAAGAAATTTTAGCTGGCCAATCCACAGACAAGTCCCACGGTCCGTGGTTCACTTCAGGGGCCGTGGTTGGCCTTAGTCGAGTGGCACCAGAAACTTCTAAAAACTGCTATTTTACCCCTTTTCAAATCCGAGGTGTTACATTATCTCCCGCTTGGGATCATTCATCCTCGAGTGAGATTAAAGACATCATAAGAGAGGTGGAACTAACTTTAACAGCTCATCATGCATGTAAATTCATCAAAATGCACACAAACAAGGAGGACCCTAGCCTCTAAGCTAGAACATATTCAAAACATCCTTAAGAAGATAGGAACTAGATCTAGCAGGCCAACATGAATGCAATTACATAAATGCACATATCCAAGGAGGAAACATCAACTTCAAGCTAAAGCACATTCAAATCATAACCATGAAATCTATATGCAAACATACTCAAAGGCACATAAACATATAGATATCAATCAAATAAACATATAGCTCAAAACATAAACTTTTTCATGAACATGCATAATTGAAGAAATCATGGGAATACCTAAGACACGTGACTCCAAAACAAAAAGTGAACCATGAGTAACATGTTACCTCAAGCTAGAGTAGGGGTAGGAGGAAAGTGATGAGGATATCGGGACATCATATCGGACTCGGCCACCCAAGTAGCACCCTCAACTAACTGATTCCTCCACAACACTTTCACGGAAGCAACTTCTTTATTTCTCAACTTCTTGACCTGTCGGTCTAAAATCTCAACCGGAACTTCTTCATAGGAAGGATTCTCCTTAACTCCCAAACCTTCTAAGGGAATTATAGATGTCGGATCACCAACACATTTCTTCAAAAAGGAGACATGGAAAACTTGATGCACCGATGCCAATTCATTAGGCAATTCAAGTTCATAATTAAGCAACCTTACCAACACACCTCAAAATCAGATATGGACCTTCAAATAGAGGACTAAGCTTCCCTTTCTTACCAAACCTCATTACACCCTTCATGGGTGAAATTTTCAAGTAAATCCAATCATGAACATCAAGCTCAAGATCTCTTCTTCTTACATCGGTGTATGACTTTTGCCGACTTTGAGCCGTTCTCAACCTTTCTCTAATAAGTCGAACTTTTTCCATGGCCTCATGTACAAACTCGGGACCTATTAGGTCAACTTCACCCACCTCAAATTATCCTATAGGAGATCAACACCTCCTACCATAAAGAGCCTCAATTGGAGCAATACCAATACTTGAGTGATAATTGTTGTTATATGCAAACTCAATCAAAGGTAAGTGATCATCCCAATTACCCTTGAAGTCAATAACACAAGCTCTTAACATATCTTCCAAAGTTTGGATGGTACGCTCCGCTTGCCCATTGGTCTGTAGATGAAAGTCCGTACTAAGCCTGACATGAGTACCAGGACCCTTTTGGAAAGATTTCCAAAACTGAGAGGTGAATTGGGTACCACGGTCGGAAATAATGGACAAAGGCACTCCATGCAACTTTACCATTTCTCTCAAGAACAACTTAGCATAATCCTCCGCCGAAAAAAAACCTTGATGGGAATGAAATGATCCAATTTTGTCATTAGATTTACTATGACCCAAATCGAGTCATGTTGTCGCCGAGAGTGAGGAAAACCAACAATGAAGTCCATATTCAAATCTTCCCACTTCCAAGTAGAAATGCTAATGTCTTGGGACAAACCTCCCAATTTCTGATGCTCAGCTTTCACTTGTTGACAATTAGGACACTTAGCCACAAATCCCGCAATATACTTCTTCATCCCATTACACCAACAGATCTCCCGCAAATCATGGTACATCTTGGTGGCTCCCGGGTGAATGGAATACCGAGAACTATGGGCTTCTGACAAGATCTGTTCCCTCAAGTCATCAACATTAGGAATACACAAACGACCTTGATATCTAAGTATTCCATCTCCTCCTTGGGAGAAAGCCTCATCACATTTCTTAAGCACCGCTTCCTTCAATTCGGCCACAATTGGATCTAGACCTTGCTTGGCTTTCACATTCGTCACAAAAGATGATTCTGACCCATTGTGAACCATAACACCACCCTTGGTGGAGTCCACTAACTGAACGCCCAATCGGGCCAATCTATGAATATCCCGAACCAACTCATTCTTATCTTCTTCGATATGAGCAACACTACCCATAGATAACCGGCTAAGAGTATCCTCCACCACATTAGCTTTACCGGGGTGATAGAGAAAACTCATATCATAATCTATCAATAACTCTAGCCGCCTTCTTTGGCGAAGATTCAGATCCTTCTGATTAAACACATATTGTAAACTCTTATGGTCGGTAAACACATCAACATGACCTCCATACAAATAGTGCCTCTAAATCATTAAGGCAAAGACAACTACCGCTAGTTCAAGGTCATGGGTAGGATAATTCTTCTCATAAACTTTAAGTTGCCTTGAAGCATAGGCAATGACTTTTCCATTTTGCATAAGTACACATCCTAACCCAATTCTCGATGCATCACAATAAACAACAAATCCATCAATCCCTTCTGGTAAGGTCAGCACCGGAGCTGAAGTCAATTTATCCTTCAACTCTTGAAAGTTTTTCTAACATGCTTCGGACCATATGAACTTAGCCTTCTTTTGAGTCAACGCCGTCAAAGGAGAGGCGATCGAAGAGAAACATTCCACAAACCTCCTATAATAACCGGCTAAGCCCAAGAAACTTCTAATATACAAAGGGGATAGAGGTCTAGGCCAACTTTTGACCGCATCCATCTTCTTAGGATCTACCTCAATACCCTTACTTGAAACAATGTGCCCAAGAAAAGCTACGGACCTTAGCCAAAATTCACATTTGCTTAACTTTGCAAAGAGTTGTTGGTCTTTGAGAATTTACAACACAATCCTCAAATGATCAATATGCTCGTTCTCACTTTTTGAATAGATCAATATATCATCAATGAACACAATCACAAACATGTCAAGGTATTGTCTAAACACCCTATTCATCAAATCCATAAATGCCGTCGGAGAATTAGTCAATCCAAACGACATTACAAAAAACTCATAATGACCATACCGAGTTCGAAAAGCAGTCTTCGTAATATCATCTTCCTTCACTTTCAACTAGTGATAACCTGACTAAATGTCAATCTTACAGAAGTAACTTGCTCCTTGAAGTTGGTCAAAAAAATAATATATCCTTGGAAAAGGATACTTATTATGATGGTCATCTTGTTCAATTGACTATAGTCAATACACTTCGAAGAGAACCATCTTTCTAACAAACAAAACTGGAGCACCCCATGGAGAGATACTCAGTCGGATGAAACCCCTATCCAACAAATCTTTCAGTTGTTCCTTCAACTCCTTTAGTTTTGCCTGAGCTATTCGGTAAGGAGGAAAAGAGATAGGTTTCGTATCTGGGAGAAGGTCAATGCCGAAGTATATTTCCCTTTCGGGAGGAATACCAGGTAAATAATCTGGGAACACTTTCGGAAACTAATTAAAAATGGGGACTGACTCAAGAGTAGGGGTTTCTGAATCCACACCCTTCACCCTAACTAGATGGTAAATGCTATCCTTAGAAATCATCTTTCTAGCTTTAAGAAAAGAGACAAACTGACCCTTATGCATAGAATTTCCCCCTCTCCACTCTAGGACGGGCTCATTTGGAAACTAAAACTTGACTACATGAGTTCTATAATCAATAGAAGCATAACATGAATGCAACCATTCCATACAAGGGATAACATCAAAATCGAGCATATCTAGCTCTAGAAAGTCAACAAAAGTAACTCTATGGGACAAGGAAATGGGACACTTTCTATAGAACCTCTTAGTCACAATAGAATCACAACCATGAGTAGAGACAGAAAAGGGATCTAACAACACATCCGAAAGAATATCAAACCTCATAGCCACATATGGCGTCCCAAAAGACAAGGTAGCAGCAGGATTAAGTAAAGCATAAACATCAATTTGGAAGACTTTCAACATATCGGTAACCACATCGGGAGAACCCTCTTGTTCACCACGAGTCAGGAGTGTATATAATCGGTTTTTCTTGGGAGCATTGGAACCTGAACCACTTGGACCGGATGAGGATTTGGTTGGGCCCTTTGGCGATTATCTTCTTCATTCTTAGCAACTAAAGGACAATCTCCTATCTTGTGGTCCATCTTACCACAACAAAAACAAACATTGGAACTCGCTAGACATTTACCCTCATGCTTTCTTCCACACTTAGCACAAGTAGGCAATAAGGACCCACTACAATTCCCTCCTTGACGCTTAAGGTTAGACACTCTATCTTTGTTGAACCTAGCAGGAGCTTTGGAGGAACTTTGACCGGAAAACCTTTGTCAAAATCTAGAACGACCATGTCCATCGGACTTTACATGAGAGAAATTACCATCGCCGGTTTTAGCCCTCTTTGTCTCCCTAGACGTTTCCTTAAATTTCTCCTCTTTGATCTGTTGAGCATGAACCATGAGAAGAGAAATGTCCATTTAATTAACAAGCATGGCGGTATGACATTCTTTAACCACCATTTCAGACACACCCAAAATAAACTTACTCATCCTTGCCCTAGGGTCGGCAATCATAGTGGGAGCATATCTAGATAGTTGTGTAAACTTCAAAGAATATTCCTTCACACTCATACTTCCTTGACGAAGGTTGATAAACTCAATCACCTTTGCCTCCCTCATCTTAAGGGGAAAGAACATATCAAGGAAAGCAACATTGAACTTTTCCCAATTAAGAGGACCCGCATCTTCCGGCCTCCCTTCTTTCCATTGGTTGGACCAAATTTGAGCAATACCCTTAAGTTGATAAGCGGCAAGCTCTGCCTTTTCCACCGGCATCACTCCCACGATCATCAACACTTTGTAAACCTCATCAATGAACTCTTGAGGATCTTCCTCAATCTTAGAACCATGAAACTCTGAAGGATTCATCCTAGTGAAGTCCCTCACTCTAGATGCCACCGTACGCACATTTGGGTTCACGAGAACCACAACCTCCCTATTTGATTGGGCCATCATGGCTTGAGCCAATACCTGAAAAGCAGTCCTAAGCTCCGCATTAGTCACTTGCTCGGCCAAAGGGTCGACCAGAACTTGAGGAGCTTCTTGTTCCGCATTCTCCCTCACATTCCTTCTAGCATAGGCTCTTCGAGTAGCCATATCATGTAGAGCATCGGACAAGGATTAGTAGAGAGACTTTATAGAGTTAAACTCTATCGCACGAGTTTAGAGTAATGAAAGAAGTGGAGTTTCCTAATCATGTTATATCCTCTTATTCGTAAATGTGAAGTGCTTCACATTCATAAACAAGACTCTACTCGACGTGGCATATGAGACATCCTAGGACCATTCTAAACCTTGTGCTGTAATTACCAAGTTTGTCACAATGTAGGGGTACACCCTAGATGTAAGATGGCGTATAGGACCCCGAGAGACCCCAAACAAGCCACTTAGCATTCATGACATAAGAAATAGAACAAAGGAAATAAAGAAAACATTTCAAGTCTAAAAGTTTTATCAAAATAAAGGGGAAGTCTAAACACTTTGTCTCAATAGCCATCTAATACAGTAGAATGAAATTAGGCCTAGCCCATACATCATGTCCAAAATTGAAATTAAGAAAGAAAACTGAAAATAATGAAAATCCGTCCTCGAAGCATGAGGACTCACCAAAGCTCAGAAATCTCGCAAATCAACCTCTTGCCATGAAATTGAGAACCCTGACTGTCGGGTCGTACATTAGGAGAAATGTAGGCAAGAGTATGTGTTAGTACCAAATAATATACCAACTATGATAGTCATGCATAAAACATTTAAATCATGATAAAAAGGGACATTTTTATAAGTATGCAATGATCAAGCTAAAACATGTACCTTGAGAGTTAGAAACCATAAATCATAAGACCATGATCAATGCAAGTGAACATCCTCTTAAAACATATTTTCGATACTTCCTTGAAGTAAACTTATTTCATCATAACTTTGCTTATTTGTGGGAAGTAGCTTTAACTGACATATAAGACCATGTGAGCTAGCAACATGGAATCCAATGTCTACCCCACACCGAAAAGGGGTGTCCTACGTGCCATGGTAAGGACCATGAACTTCTAGCTACTGTGGATCCACTAGCTAATGTCTATCTAGACAATCCTATGTTGGCATATAGTTATGGAACACGGGTAATCGCCACTAATTGTCCACTCAGTTCTAAGCTTAACTTCAACGGAATAATTCTTGATCCTATTCATCTTAGCTCGTGAAGGAACATGGATAATCTCCTCTGGTCCTTACATCATGTGACATGGGTACTCACCTCTTTTTTTTTGCTTAGAGAGCATGGGTAATCGCCTCTTGCCTCAATATTAGCATAGCTTCTATACTTATTGGTTAATTATAGGTGAGACCTTTCAACCTTAAGAACCCTTATCATGTGAAAAAACCTTTCACAATTGATGCTTACATGTATATATGAGAAATCCTTTCAACAACACAACAATAGCAACATCATTGATACTTCAATCTCAAAGCATCCTTAAAACATTTACATAAACTTCATAAGAATGTGCATAATTTCATAATTCACCTTTCAAGGTTCAAAGCCCACTTTAAATCATCAATGGCTAGAAAACATGAGTTAGGCATGGGTTCATAGAAATTCATCATAATGTCATGTAAGTCTATCAATTGATACTTAATTTTATATAATCTTCTTTCATAATCCAAGACCTACATTATATGCTCATAACTTAGAAAACATGGGGATTACATGGGTTCATGGAGATCATCATAAAAACATGAGATTAACTCAATTCATGCATCATAGATCATAAATCAATCAGTTAGATCAACAATTAGGAGAACCCATAACATAGAAGAAAACCCTAACTCAATTGGGGAATTGTAACTTGAAAATAGTAGAATTTGGGAACTCCATGAATGGAAGGAATTCATGAATGAAAACTATCATACCTCAATGCCAATTGCTTAACTTCAATGGAGGAATTGGAGAATTGACTTGCAAACCCTAGCTTTGACCCTTTTTCTTCAAGTTTTCTAAAGAGAGAAATATTTAGGAGGAAGACTTGTTCTTCTTTTGTAAATTTGAGAGAATGAATTTCAATTGGGAAATTTTAGATTTAAAACACTCATATAGGGGTTTTAGTGAAGGGTTAAATGGCATAGTATTAGGCTAGACTAAATAGGAAAAGACCCATATGCCCCTAGGAAACAACTGCCGCCAGTTATGATGGGTCAGACCGACGGAACGTAGTTTGATCGACGGTCCATCCTACACGTCCGTCGACTGGCGTCAGAAAATGGAAATTGAGACCCTGTACCATGGACCTCATCCATGCACCATGGACCCAATGACGGTTCGTTGGTCCAGGCAATGGTTCCTACCTTCTGAGTAATTTTGGCTGGCCAATCCACGGACTAGTCCCACGGTCCGTGGTTCACTTCACGGGACGTGGTTGGCCTCCGTCGGATGGCACCAGGAACTTCTGAAAATTGCTATTTTCCCCTTTCTCGAATCCGAGGTGTTACAACGGGGTTCCGAATGAAACTTGAGGGCCTTTTCGTTGTTCTGAAAGTTGGCTGAATTTTCTTGTGTTTGCTGACCTCACTTTTATGTAGGTTAGTCCGCTTAAGAGAACCTTTGTGAAAGCGAAAGGAGATCTGCTTTTGTGAATGGGTCTACTTAAGTGGTGTTCTCTTAATCGAAGTAGAAGTTTCTTTTTCTAAGTTCACTTTTGTGACATCAGGGAAGGTATTAGATCTGAAATATTAAGGTTTAAGCCTCATTTTTCATCTTTGAGCTTGGGAAACCCTTGGAGGCTATTTGTGAAAGGTTTTTTTTATGCTAAATCATTTGGTTAAGCTTCTATGACCCTAAAATTTTATTTCTCTTCGACTATTCATAGATTTTAACATCAATTTTTTTGATTTTGATAGGTAAATGGCATGGTTTTTCAAGAACTCAAGTTTTAAACTAAAATGGAGATTGTGAAATGATTTTGAGTCTATTGTTGAAATGGTTTTCACCAATGAGTTCCTAAACACTTGAATAATATTTTCAAGTGTTGATTTTTCAGATTCAAACCTTTTTTTTGAAAATGGTTTTTAGTAGATTTGCCCATTTATCAAAGAAATTGATATGGGTATTGTTGTTTCAAGAAATTTATTGTGAATACTTAATTTTTATAGATTGTGTGGCTTTGGCCATTGGTCAAAAGGAGAAGACTCAACTATTAGAGTGATTAATTGATTTTATTAAGGCAAGAGATCTCCTGATTCTTGTATTCTAGTAGAATTTATATTTTCCTTCCGTTGCTTGTATGTTGGCAGTAATAGGAATGATGTGAAGGGTTAATTGTCCCTTTCATAAATCTTAAAGAATAAAAAGGCATTGAAAATAAAAGTCTATGTGATGATGATAATGTTGTGAACTACCTTGTTGTAACCCTTGTTGATTGATTGATGAGATGCTTGATAACATGAATGTGGACTTGAATTGCATGAATTATTGTCTCTTTTGTATGGTGTGGTATTTCTTGTGTGATTGATTTTTTAACACTGTGATGAGACATGTGATAGTTATGATGCCGAGGTAATTTCCGGCAAGTGTTATGAGGTCGAGGTCATTCACAACAATTGTTATAAGGCTGAGGTCATTCTCGACAAGTGTTATGCGGCTGAGGTCATTTCCAGTAAGTGTTATGATGCCGAGGTCATATTTGGCATGTGTTATGATGCTAAGGTAATTTCTGGCAAGTATTGTGATGCAAAGGTCATTGTGGGCTAGTCTTATAAAGTAGACAGGAAATAGTTTCGGCGAGAATTGAATATTGTGGTTGATGCATTTTGATGTTTATGATTGACCAACATGTTAATTGTGTTTGATGTGCTTGATACTTGTTAATAATCTTCTTGATATTTGATATTGACTTACCTGATTCGTGTTGGTTGTTTTATTATGTCTATTGGACTGTGAATATTGAGCATTGTGAACTGTGAATTGCAGAACTATTAGGTTGGGCTGATTTCTGTGCGGGTTGTAGTCTGAGGAGGTTTTATTAGGGATGAAAAGAGTATTCTATTTCTAGATAGATTCCTTTTTATTAGGTTGTTTGTTGGGTACCATGTTGTTGGTGCTCACTCTTTGATTCTACACTGTTGTAGGTTTCGAGCCTGGTATAGCGGGATTGCTCTTCTTCTCACTTTTCGAGGCTTGTCAGAGGACCATTGAGAGGTAAATGCTTGTCATCCCGACAGGCCCTGTATTCCTTTTCTTAATGCTTTGCTCTATTTGAGAAACAAAGGCTGAGACTTTCCTTATTTGTTAATTCTGAAATTTTTGTATTAGAGACTTGTACACGTGACAACAAGATTTTGGGGAGTTAATAGAAAGAATAAGTCTTTTGCTTTTATCTTATTCATGATTTATCAGAGCCTAGGTTCATAGGTCTCATGTGTGCACAAGATTAGTGTAAATAGATTTTTGAGGATTGGTATGGAAAAATATGTACTTATCTTTGAGAGGCTATAAAGACTGTTAAGAAACTTTCTTTTGTTCATTCTTTCTTATCGTTCATGGTTCCCTTCGCTACTGCTAAGCTTCTTCGATTTATTTTAGCACATGCTAGGACCAGAGCTTTTATTTCTAGTGGTAGAGGGGAGGTATTTCTCTGAGGCTGTTGTTGAGACCCTAGATAGGGGTAGTGGTAGCGCCCGAGCTAGAGGTCGTGCTCGTGGAGTAGAACTAGCTAGAGATTGTGCCACTGGAGCGGTACCGACTAGAGGTAGAGCTAGGGGGTCCTAAGTCACAGGTTGAGGTTGTTGAGGACCAGGTTCCTCCCGAGATTGGAGCTCTATTGTTTCAGGTGACCTTGTTCAGGATTCTTCATTTGTTACAAAACTTTTCTTAAGGTAGTGCTACAAGTACACATAGGGTTCTCAAACAATGGTAGGGGCACATACCCCAGGTCAGCAGTAGACACCAGCTATTCTTGATCAGGCAGGTCAGCCACTTGTGGTTCATGCACCGGTTATTGGTACATAAATTGCTCTTGAGGTTATTCTAACAACGGTTGATCAATAGTACTATGAGAGGTTTCAGAAGATGAAATCACCCTAGTTTAGGTTGGTAAGAGTCAGGATGCTAATGATTTCTTGAGTTTCTGCCATGAGATGCTTGAAGTACTGGGTATGGTGGATGCTCGTGGTGTCCGATTTGTTGCACTTCAGCTTCATGG
Organism: Solanum etuberosum; assembly: GCA_029582245.1. NCBI lineage: Eukaryota > Viridiplantae > Streptophyta > Magnoliopsida > Solanales > Solanaceae > Solanum > Solanum etuberosum. The sequence continues at coordinate 7,421 of JAJONR010004591.1, read as the reverse complement.
ATGCGCCAAAGAATTGTGGAGTAATTTTGTGAGGTCTACCAGTTAGATCTCCCCGGGCAGAGTGGGATGTGATTACTAGTGCTTTCCAGGACAACTTCATTCCTTGGTGTGTGAGAGAGGACATTCCTTTGAGGTTTTACATCTTTACTCAGGGAAATTTGTGTGTGACCGAATATAAGGGCCTATGACTAATGTTCTAGATGAGGCAAAGAGAGTTTGTAGGTTTGTGAGAGGGTTGAATTTCTATGTCAAGTCTTATGTGATCCGAGCAGCTAGAGAAGGAGCTTCCTTCAAGCCCATTATGAGCAATACCAAGGAGGCGAAATTGATAATTCTAGAGGAGTTTGGGTAGGTCAAGAGGACCCAATCGTCTGGTTAGTTTTCTGGTGCCTCATTTAGAGGTAAAGGATAACATAGAGGTAGTAGCTCCTTTCAGAGGTGTGGGCTAGTTCATGTATCTATGTCCCCAGCTGAGAGTAGGCAGTCAATCTGAGGGTCTTACAGTTCTTGGCAAGGTGGCCATGGAAGTCAGTATGGTTCGCAACAGATTTTATCTATGTTGAGGTCTTTTTTTTCTCGTGGGGGTCCAAGTCATCTTATGCGAAAATGTCCTCTATAGACTCATTCAAGACCCATGTGTTCTTATTCATCTACTCTATCTAGATATTTAGCGTATCCCGCCAGGTGTCGAGGTGGAGGACATTCTGGTAGGGGCGATAAGACTTCTCGTAGAGGTGATCCAGCTCTGCAAGGTTGAGGTAGGGGTTCTACTCAGGCTGTAAGTGGCTGAGAGGGCCAGTGTTATGTTTTTGCAGGGAGGCCTGAGGCCGAGATTTTTTATGTTGTGATCACATGTATCGTCATAGTTTGCCATAGAATTGCGTCAGTATTGTTTGATTTGTGGTCTACTTTCTTATATTTGTCTACCTATTTTGCTGCTGGGTTGATATAATATCGGATTCCATGCATGTGTCTATTCATCATATGATGACTTGTTTGATCAGGTTCAGGGTGTATCTTTATTTTCTAAGATTGATTTGAGGTCCAGCTATCATCAGTTCGAGATTAGGGCATCAAATATCCCTAAGATAGCTTCTAGGACTTGTTATGGGCATTATGAATTTCATGTGATGTCTTTCAGTTTGACTAACGCCTCTACAACGCTCATGGAATTGATGAACGAGGTGTTCCAATCTTATCTTGATTTATTTGTGATAGTGTTCATTGACAACATCTTGGTGCACTCCAAGACTGAGGAGGATCACGATTGGCATTTTAGAATTGTACTCCAGAGATTGAGGAAATAATTTTTTTATGGAAAGTTATGAAAGTGCGAATTTTGGCTTGATTCTATGGAATAATTTGGGACATGTGGTGTCAAAGGAGGGTATTCGGGTAGATCAAACAAATAATTAAGGCAGCGAAGGGTTTGACAAGACCTACGTCTGTTATTGAGATTTGAAGTTTTGTGGGACTTGCAGGCTATTACAGGGGATTTGTCCAGAGCTTGTGGCTATTGCATCTCCTTTGATCAGATTGACTCGACATAGTCTGAGCTTCTAGTGATCTGATGAGAGCTTTCGAAAGCTCAAGACCTTGTTGTCTTTAGCTCTTGTTTAAACTTTACCCAAGGAGAATGTAGACTTCACTATTTATTGTGATGCTTCTAGAGTCGGGTTAGGTGGTGTTCTGATGCAGAAGGGTAAGGTGATTGCTTATGCTTTTGGGAAGTTGAAGACTCATGAGAGGAACTACCCTACCAATTATTTTGAGTTGGCAGTTTTAGTGTTTGTGCTTAAGCTATGTCGACATTATCAGTAAAAGTTTCATTATGAGGTCTTCACGAATCATCGGAATCTCCAGTACATCTTTATTCAGAGAGATCTGAACTTGAGACAACGCAGATGGCTTGAACTACTGAATGTTTACGACATCACCATCTTTTATCATCTAGGAAAGGACAATTCGTTGGCCGATGTTTTGAGTAGGAAGACTTATAGCATGGGAAGTTTTGTCGTTATTAGTTTGGAGGAGATACCATTGGCTATACTCAGCATAAAACTCTCGGACCCAGGAAGGTATGTAGGAGCTTCGGGGCCAGGTAAATATCTCAAACTTGTGGAACTTTATAGTGTTCCACACTTTCGGGTACCTATCCGCCACACCATCTGTAGACAACCGCTTCTCTTCCAGAATGGTCCTTAGCCCAGCAGCCTTCAGAATGTTCAGTGATCGAGGTGGGGATTCCTGTACCAGGGGCACTAGATGTACCTGCTCAACTGTCTATGTTGGAGCTGGAGGAGGTGTAGGAGTCACCGGTATCTTGGCCGGATCATTGAGCGGCTTAGAGCACAACTCAGCTCTCCACCTCTACAAAGTCTGATCATCCTCTAGCTGAGAAATGGTGATTGACGATCTAGACCCCGAGTTGCCCTCACTGTAAGACTCTGATGTGGTGAGGTGGGTGTCATAGATGCCCATGTTGTCGGAGCTACCCTCAGCCGGACTTTGCTCTACGCCCCCTTATCTTTTCCTGTGTTCTTCCACCCAATCGGAGGAAGTTTAGCTTGTATGGCTCGTGACGGGGCAGCACCCTCATTGATAACTATGCCCCGTGCTCGCTTCCGGGGTGGTTGATTCCTGCCTGGAACCTTAAGTCTGGCCATACCTGCAAAACAACATAGAATAAACCAACACGTTAGAAGTAGTTCAAGACAAATATCAAAGTTTAAAACTTGCAGGAAAACTCATCGAGTAATTTGGCGAGTCGCCGAACCTATTCGGCGAGCTAAGTCGGGATCGCCGAATGTTATAGAATAAAAATTCACAGAAATAAATACATGTCGGCGATATATAGGGCCTTTCGGTGAACTAAAAGTAGCTCGCCAAATGTTACAAAATATTTTCTAAAATTGGGGCTTAAAAATGGCGATCTAAAATAGATTCGGTGAGTCGCCGAGAGAACTCGGCGAACTCAGGCATATCACCGAATGTTACAGAATAAAATCATCAAAAATGAAGAATAAAAAGGCAATCCAAGAGTCACTTGGCGAACCACCGAGTCAGTCGGTGTGCTCGACTAAGCTCGCCGAATAGTCCTTCGTTCAGGATTTCCACCCCTATCTTAAATTTTCAGCCCATAGCCCATGGTAATGAAATTAACCTACTATTATAGGCAATTAAGCCCAGACCCATACCAATAATGACCTCGGGGTACTCAGACTTCCCTCGATTTGTCCAAAATTGACTAATCGACGTCTTTTTCCCTTAAGAATGACGTCACCCGCTCTATCATTGGGCAAAATCAGTCGATAGGTACAATTTGGGTTACTCAGACTTCACCCACAACAGACCAAACACACAAATAACACATACCTACGAATTCAATCAATTTAAAACACGGAACTCAACAACCAAGGACTAAGGACAAACACAAATACGAAACAATAGTAGCCCAAACCTGCAATCAACGAATTACACAAGATTACACAATCAATTCAATAATATTATGAGCATGCATCGAAAACTACTAAAAACTAAGTCGAGTTTGGGACACCGACCTCAAAAGTAGACAAAGAAATGCTAGGCTAGCGAGCACGGAAGTGAAAGTGAAAGATTCCCCCCGAGTAATTGATCCCCACACAGAAACAACGAGCAAAAATATAATCGATAAATGGAATGCAAAAGTGTAAAAGTTGGAAAATATGAAAATAAATGGAAATTTGAATTCAAAATGGTTAAGATCCCTTTTTGACCCTTTAATTCGCGCCCCAGTCGGCATCACCAACTTATGTCGCCGACCATTCGACGATGCGCCGAATAGCGCTTTTGCCCGCTGAATTTTACAGAAATCCAGCCTTTTGGTTGGTCAAAAATAGCGATCCATATCGGGCTCGCTGACTGGTACCTAAGCTCGCTTAATTGCCTTTTTTAAAAAACTTCAAATTTTCAACTTGCACATCGAACACCCGTTATTTAAACAACAACATTAAAAACTAAAAACTTGGGTTGCCTCCCAAGAAGCGCCTTATTTAACGTCGTGGCACGACGAAGATGCGCTTTCAAGCTTCATTCTTTGGGTTAACCATGGTATCACTTGGTAGACCCCTTTTTTGCCTTGGGTTTAAATGAGACGAGATTTGACCCATCTGTGTTTCTAGTTATTTAATGGACACCGAGTGAGAAGTAACTATCTAGTTGAGAGAAGATATGTTATCTTTCATTTCCTTTAGCACCTTGTCTGATCCTTCCACTTTGTTGAGAATACGTGCAGGCATATCTTCTATGCGGAAATTTTCAGGATCAACCCTTTCCTCTTTTGGCTTTTGACGCTTGTGTGGGGGTACATAGCGATCCTTGTCGCCATCCCGCTCCCTGTAGTTTGTACCGCGGTCAAGCCATTCCCTATCATGGTATTTCCAACCTTCATCACGCTATCTATTCCAACCTTGGTTCCCGTCCGGGCATGGATAATTTTGGCGGAAACCTCCTCCCTGATTTACTAGAAAATGTACTTCCTCATTGTACATAGTTTCAAAGTGCGCATCATCAGGATTTACTCCACTAACTCCAATTGCATTCACAATCTTAGAACCACTTCCCATGATATGTTTCGACAATAGATTAATTTGGGTCATCATCTTGGCCATTTTTTAATCCCGCTCTTGGTCCTTTTCTATTTGTTCCTTTGTCATCCTAAAGTTCAAAGGAGACACTTGATCTTCCCTAGTGTACCAAGTGCGGTTAATCTTTGTCATCCCAAGAAAAGTAGATGCTAAATCAAACGGTTGTTGCATGATTCCTCCTTGAACGAGCTGGTCAACCACACCTTTGTTGACTGAATCTAGACTCCGGTAGAAGTGTTGTAACAACACACTATTCGGGAGCCCATGAGTTGGACATTAAAGCAGCAGCTTCTGAAACCTCAAGCATGTCTCATGAATTTGTTCACTATCCAACCATTTGAAGTTCTGAATATTATCTCTCAATGCCATCATCCTCGTAGAAGGGAAAAACCTTATATAGAACGCATCAGTGAGCTCTTCCTAAGAAGTAGTTGAGTCTCTTGGCAGGTCGGCTAACCACTTTGTTGCCTCCTCAATCAGAGAAAAAGGGAAAAATTGAAGTCGGACCGACTCCTGAGTGATATTCTTGAAGGAAAATGGACCACACACGTCCACAAAGTTCCGGATGTGGTCATGGGGATCCCCATGAGCCAGCCCTACAAATAAACCTTTCATTTGCAACAGCTGCAACATATTGCTAGTCACATGAAATATCCCATTTTCCACAACCGGAGGCAATCGAATAGTACCCACACTTCCTAAACGATCTTCATTGACATCGTGCAAATTACTGATGTCATCATTGTATCCAAGTTAGCTAGCATTGCTCCTGTTAACACTCAACTCATCACATGTTTAAGAGCAGCCAACGACACACAAAATTAAGTTGATTCAACTACAACAAGATTAGTTCACAACTAAACTTCACTAAAAGAATTCTAAACACCACTCCCCAACAACGCCGCCATTTTTGATAACGCTCAACTACACATTATCCAATTCTAAGTATAGGTGGTTGCATTAAAGTATAAACCCAACTAAGAGTTGGGATCAATCCAACAAGGAGTGAAAAGTAAAGAATTCAATTACGAAGTGAAAGGAGTGTTCTAATCGTTTGTAGAAGTAGATATTTTTGAAACAATTAAACTAAATGGCAGGAGTTTGACAATTAATGTCAATTGGGGGGATTAGAGCGAACAATTAATGACTACAAACACGCGGGAGAAATCAAGAAGAGAGGGATCCTTGGGCATGTGATCGATTGAACACCAATTTCGCTATATGGGTGATTAACGTTTACTAAAAATCATTGAATCTTAGTAGGTAGGCTAGACTTTGAGTGCGATAGCTATTTCTCAATCAAATATTGTGAATCAAGTGAGTTCTCTCGAACCTCGACAAGCATAACACATAAAAACAGCCCAATACCTCAATTAATCTACTCTTTCAAGCTAGATTGATAGGATTGACTTTAGACCTACTTTCTCAAGCTAGGTTCACAATAACCCAATCACTACAATCATCAATTAGCAGTTTTAATTCTAAAACCTCTTTCTCAAGCAAGCTTTGAATGATATACTAGAACTGTATTTGCAACTACAATTCATCAATTAAAACTTAACTACTAATTGAACACACTTCAAATCAACATTAAAATTAGTAAATACTAACACCCATAAGATAATTGAAGCATTCAATCACATAATCACACCCCTAAGAATGGAGTTTTTAGCAACACATAATAAAGAGAAGGAAATGGTTACCAACTATGTTTTCCATCAGCTTGGGTAACAATCTACAAATCTTCAAAATTCTCAAATTGAGTTCAAAACCAATAAAACCTTAAATCTCTACTCAAAAACACAAAGAACAATGTTAGGGATAAAAAATGCAGAACTGGAACTCTCAGAAACATCAGAACTCCTCAACTTTTTTTTTAAAATTGCATTTATAAGCTTCCAGATTTTCAGTTTCAGAGCCACTTGGCGGAATAATCGAGCATCACCGACCAAGTCAGTGACTCGCCGAGTGATCCTTTCCATCACCTTCTTGGCTTAGCTTTTCAATACTTTCCTTCTGTGACTTTAGGCGATCAGAACTTCTTTTGCCGATCCAGTCGGTGGTTCACCGATTAACCCTTTCAATTGCTGAGTTTTCTTTTCCAAAGGTTGTCCTGCTGGAAAATTTGGTGAGCTGAAGAGCCACTCGGCGAGTTGCCGAGTGGCTTTTTCTATCATCAGTCTTTCTTTTTTTCATCTTTTTTGCTCATTTTTGCCCGGTAATGTCCTTGCCCTGCTCTTTTGCCTTCATTGCTACAAATTAGCATTTAAACATCAGTTTAGAGCATAAAATAGGCATTGAAGACACTAAAACTCTAGATATTAAGCCCTAAATGAGTCGAAATCCCTGACTCATCAGAGTCTATGGAAATTCTTAGATTATCTTGATGATGAACAACTTTTATTTTCCATCTTTTACTTAGGCTGCAAGAATTTAGATTTGATAGGGGGTTTCATTTGGTCGTCAATGGAAGCCTTAATTTATATATATATATATATGTATATATGTATATATGTATATATGTATATATGTATATATGTATATATGTATATATGTATATATGTATAAATGTATATATGTATATATATATATACTAGTATATCAACCTTGATTATGAACAACATTAGTTTTCCATCATGGACTTCGGCTGTAAGAATTTAAATTTGATAGGGCACTTCATTTGGTCGTCAATGGAAGCCTATATTTCTTTCCCAGCTTATGTATATAAGTTTTGTGTGTGTGTGTGTATATATATATATATATATATATATATATATATATATATATATATATATA
>JAJONR010004590.1:0-38986 GCA_029582245.1 Solanum etuberosum | reverse complement strand
ACAATATATTAGAGATGAATTTAAAAAACCTATATGGAATCAATTTAAAACTTGTTTTTTCGAGACTTATAGTCAAGAGGATTTATATAACATTTCTCAAGAATTTTATGAGAATTGTGCTCTGCATAATCAAATTATGTATTTTGTTCCTTGGTTTTTAACCACTTATTTACCATTATATGTTAAGGTTTTAGAAAGATCTTATAAAGATTCAAATGGAAAGATTATTAAAGTCATTTACCCACCTCAATCACATTTTACCTAATAATACAGGTATTACTTTTCCTGCTTTTCAACAAGTGATTGATAATGATGTTGCTAAAGTTAGTATTGCTGAAATTAATAATTTAATTTCTCAAAATAATTATTTAAGTTTATACGTTAAAGTCTTGGGAGAACATATTTGTTCTCTTGACAAAAAACTTGATGAATTAACCGTTTTGATAAAAGACATAAGCTTGATAAAAGACATAAGCAAGAAAGATAATAATATTGTTTTGTAGTAGTATTTATCCTAATTCTTGTATTATTATTTTGATATTATAATTTTCCCATCTATATATTTTCCAACAGAGAGGCCATAGATGACTAATAAATTCACCAGTTATGCACAATGAACACATCAGAATGAGTTGATAGTGAATTATCTATTTGAATTTCGATATCTAGGAACCATAACTCTAGTTTGTCTTTAATTCTTGATAGAAAAAATTGTAGTATAATTTAGATAATGAATCCTCATTTTAAGCCCACATTCAAAATAATAGGCATTAGATTGGATTGTGTTAGTAAATTGTAAGTTCTCTCGCCATACTATTTGTGAGATTCAACTCCAACCTAGTTAGGTTACTATATTTTGACATTGACCTCTTGATCCCCATTTGAAGGTGTAATTTGGACGACATCAATTATCAAAAGTTCAATGTCATAATTTTGAAAATTTTGGGCATTATCAAGGTGATTGTTGGCTCACTAAAGCTAAAAATAAAGAAATACATGCAAAGATAGCTGAAAATAATAGAGATAATTAAGAGAATTAATTGTTTCTAACTCAGAGATTGGAGAAAACAAGGATAAAGAATAATTTATTGATTCTGATTATAGCAATCATATATCTGGAATAAGAAATTTTATTGATTTGGATGAATCAGCTACACTACAGTTTGATAACAATGAAAGGTGTATGTTCTTGGAAGGATAAACTTTTCAATTACCTTGAATGATGAATTTTATCATTTTATATTTGATGTGTATCATGTTTTGAGTTTTCATTGTAATTTATGTTTGAAAAAATTAATAACAAAATGATATAATTTACATTTAAATATGAAATTGACACAATTGGCAATGATAAAATAGGACTAATTGTAAAGATAAAGATGAATAAAATTACTTGTGGCTTTTTGTTTCTACCGTAAAAATTCATCTTACTTTAGTTATGCAAATTTTGATGATATTTGATTGTGACAACTACGCTTTGTGCATTTGAACTTTGGGAGTTTGAAATTTATTGCAAAAAGAAATTGATTGATGTCTTGCCTTCTATTAAATTTCCTTATATAAAGTATGAGTTGTATTTTGATATAAAGTGTGAGTGTTGTATATTGAAATGAAATACTCAGAACCTTTCTAAAAAAACAACATTTGAATGGATAATGCATCATTGGTGTTAATTCCCTCAGACTTATGCTTTGTTGAAATTCTTTCTAATGGTGATAGTATTTTACTACTTTCCCAGATGTTTTAGCTAAATGATATGGGTATATTTTTCAAAATTAAATTTGATACATGTGAAATTATAAGAGTTTTAGGGGTCGTTTATTTGTTGAATAAGAAACAAATTATTCATGTATTAATTTTCATGTCACTTATATGATGTTTGGTAGGTTGATAGGAAATAAGTTCTTTTTAGGTAAACGGAAATTTTAATACCAAGGAAAGATGTTTACAAGTATGAGCAAAAACCTCAACTATACTGCCTTGGTTGAGCACAAAACAGTTTGCTTCTCGACACTATCCTAGTCTTCATCCTTACATCAATCTAGGCATAAAAGTTATGTTCCATTAGTCTACCAACTAATCGACTTTTCTTGGAACATTTGTGTTATTAAAAATAGTAGTAAATCTAATTGAAGAAGAAGATGGCATTGAGGCGTGTAATCACTTTCTTTAAAGAGATATTTCCCATATACATATTGGGGTAAATACAAATAATTCTCTTCAAGGATACAACAAAGCCCTTTGTTTATACATGCAGATTTTTCTTAGAGTATGACTTTTCATAAGAGTCGTGTTCTTTCATGTACAGATGACTTTTCATAAAGGTTATGTTCTTTCATGAACATATGACTTTTCACAACAGTCATGTTCTTTCACGAACAAATGTATCTGTTCAATTTAAGACCTCTATATATTACAAAATATCCAACAATCCCTCACTAGTTTGTAATATTTCTCATAACATCATGCATACTAGAGAGTATCATATAATAGATTTGAACTTTTTGTTAGTGCAAGTACTTTAAAGTTCTAACGAAGTTATTGATATCTTAAAAGATTTGACCACAACTCCATGTGTAAAAATTAAAAATATCACACACATAATATTATTTATAGCTTAGAAATCTCAGTATTTGCTTTAACATGTTTATGGTCATGTGCTCATCCAGATTTCATGAATATTTACAAAACCAATCATTTAAGTCTTTCTTGAAGCGGCACCACCTCAATATACATATAGGTGAAATTAACTACTATGTCCCTGTTACTATAGACATTTACTTATTTTATTAAGAATTAATTCAACCTTCGTGTAACAGTCTACACTATGGAGTTTGTCACTATGCCCTGTTATTTCAAACATTTAACAACTCCTCTATTTCTCACATAACAGTATGCAGTACACTTGAATCAAGGCTCTAAAAAGAAGACTCGTGCTTTAGCAACACAAAGTAATTTGTTATTACCCGTTTAACTTGTACTGTTAGAGTGTATACTAACTCAAAGTTGGATTTCCATCACTTGTGTTTAGTTTAAGGATTTTAGCCTTGTTCATTCTCATATTTATTATACTGCATCTTTTGAAATTAAATTTTACAAGATTAATATAAATCATAAAAAAATCTTTCACATAGGCAGATATCATCATTATCTTAATAGCTTAGAATGGTTGCATCAGTTATGGCCACAACATTTTAAAATCATATTTTTTACCATTACATTTCTTTTCAAGCATTTATATGCTAATTATTCTTATTCCACTATGGAATTTAAGACTATTTTGATGTAAAACTTATGGCACATTCATACATGTTACAAATCCAACTTATATGGATTTTTATCATTATCATTAGAAAATTTACTATTTATAGACCAATGCATCAATTCATCTATGTATGAATGATCTGTCTATACAAAAGTTATCTTACAACTGGGCTTTTTTTTTTATGAAGTCACAACATTTCAAGTGACACTACTTCACAAAATTACATAATATTTCTACGAAGACTTATGCCTAATCATCACACTAGAAGTGTAATCAACTAGTTATCGCTAAAATTATCAAGTTGTAAATATAATTACCATGTCAAATACATCAAAGATATATCTTGTGGGTGTTGAAGAAATAATTTATATTTTAAACTTCTTCAAATATTATTGACTATTAATCATAATCTAAGCACCCCCACTTTGAATGTTTCAAATGTCCTTTTGTAACTCGTCTGGACATCTGATTAACATCAATAGATCATCTTGTTGCCAAGTTTAATGTGTTCCAATACTATAATACATTACCATTCAATAAGAAGACAAAGTCTTCAAACTTTAAAGAACACAAAATAATCTAACAAAAAATGATTATTTCTCTTCATTTCAAATTATTCTAATAACATTCAAGTATATATATTACCCATCGAAATAAAGGAATTCATATATATCATCTAATAACTTAAAAATAAAATTCACATGATCTATATGCAATACAATTATATCATAATAATTTTCTTTGGCCTAAATAATAAATTAATAATAAGTAAATCAAATATGTTATTCCTAACTTATTTAAAATGCATTTCAAGATCATCACAAGTGAATTATTTATCCTAACATTTATGAAAAATATGAATTCCATTGTTGAATCACTTTATGAAAAATATGCAGAACCCAATATATCCTAACATTTATGAAAAATATGCAGAACCCAATATATGTCATTTCCTTCGTGATCCATTGTTGAATCACTTTTACATATGACTTGCTGCCTTAAAATCATACTTTAGATTACTCAAATATATTTTTTCTTAGTGTAAGATCCCAAAAATTTCTAAGTTAAGACTTGAACCATTCTTCATTTGTGAATAGGATTGTACCGAGTGATTCTTAATTGTTCATGAGTGTGGAAATAATTTTGGATATGAATTAAGGTCACTAGAATCCCCTAGCACAAAGTTGAGTTGAAAGTTTTTTAACCAATTGAGTTTCAATATGATATTTTACTTGGGTTAACTTTCAACGACCATAACTCTTAACACATAAAGAATTAGGTGGTCCATGACCTATTACACTAAAGGTATTTGAGTCATCTTTCCAACACCTCCAAGTTTGCTTCATTTCGAGCTCGGAGTAAAAGGTTATACCCGTTTGAGTGAAGCCTCTCTTTTAAAGGCATCTCAATTATTTCTAGAAGGGTAGTTTGGTCTTTTCCTTTTTCCTCCTAATCTTAGCCACGTTTTACTCACCCAAATAAGGGTCTAATTAGTGTTAGACCACTTTTTGACATTCTTAAACAATTAGGAAAATTAGAGCGAGGTTCCAAGAGGAGAAAAGGCTAGGTTTCAAGCGTTCTTCAAGATTTGTAGATTTCGCCAAGAATATTGTTCTTTCTAGGTACGTAGGACTTCTCACAGTGTTGGACTTTTTCATTCTCACGCCATACATCTAAATTTATACACGAAATCATTGTATCTAAAGGATTCATGTGTAGTTCTTGAGTTTGAGTTCAATTCTTTAACAATGGAGGTTTTGACCTTTTTGTGTTGTGGATCTTGATAAAAGTTGTATTCCCAAAGGAATTGTATGGAATTCCTCATGTATTCATGTTGGGTTTTAGAATCAAGAAGAGTTTAGGAGAATTTTTTACATTCTAAACGAGTTTTTTTTTTTAATTCTAAACGAGTTGGAACCCTAATTTGAGCTTAAAAATTCATCAGATATTTTGGGTAGGGGTGGGGCAGCGCGCCATAAAGGCGCTAGGACTGACGCCCAGAAGTTTGGGCCCTGGCGCAATGCGCTAGTAGTCCGCCCAAAACTTGAGGCTGAAGTTTTGTGCTTGACACCCATAACACCTCGGTTTTAGAAAGAACTAAATTGGAAAGAGCTAAATTGAGGTTTGTTCAAATTACTCTTAAATTGTGAGTTTTGGGTTAACTTCAAACGACAATAACTTTCATGATTTAGGTAGCCCATGAGATATCAAATCGAAGGGTCGTTGAGTGCTCTTTCCAACGTCTGAGTTTGCTAAATTCCAAGTTCGTATGAGGGAGATATGCCCATTTGACTACATCATGTCCAGTTAAGGAAATTCATCCGAATTAAGGAGGGGTATTGTGGTCTTTTCCTTACCCCATTAGCCTTAAACATTTTTTCACCCAAATAGGGGTCTAAACTGATGAATATCAGTTTTCACAAATTCCTAAAAACGCTTAGGGTTTTAGAGAGAAGTTCAAGAGGAGAAAAATGAGAAGTTCAAGCGTTCGTTCGAGTTTGAGGTTTTTCGCCAAGAACTTGGTTTCTTATGAGGAATGTAAGTTTTCATAGTAGTGGGTTAGTTCACCCTCACGCCAAATATGAGTTTCCTTATTGAATCTGTCCATGAAATTTCATGTATTGAGTTTTTGATGAGTTTTCTTGAGGTTTTGTTCTTCATTCTTTATAAATGGGGTTTTGATGAGTTCTTGAGGTGAGGGTCTTGAGTTTGAGGGTTGTTCTTGAGGAAATTTGAGTAGATTTTCATTTACTTGTGTTGGGTTTGCGAATCTAAAGAAGTTTGGAAAAAGTCAATCGATTCTAGGTGAATTAGGACCAAAAATCGAAGAGGAAAAATTCATCGGGTTTTCTGGGCAGGGCCTGGGGAGACGCGGCACAGATGCGCCAGGGGGGTTGGCGCGCCGTTCCTACAGTGCGCCAGAAATAGGTTTCTGAAGTTTAGGGGTTGGCGCCCCGCACCAGGAATACGCCAGGGTCGCCTGCCCCCGTTCCTTTTCCGTTGTTCATCCCGTCTGAGTTCTTTTAAAATGTAACTTCGCTCTCTTCCTGATTATAACTATCCAAACTACATCTAATCATTAAGAAATCCCATATATCCAAATCATAATTCTTGAATTCACATTTCAAATTCAAGATAGAGTAAAGAGTAAAAGTTCGAGGGAGTCCTTTGAGTCGTTTTGAGAAGTCTTCACAATCTTTTAAAACTTGTTTTAAGACTTGAGTTCTTGAGTATGAGGATGAGGAGAGTTGAGTTCATGTTTTCAAAATGAATATAAAGGAACTAAGTATTCCCAAGTGTAAATGTTTTACATTTAAAAAGAGAGGAAATCTTGATTTCCAAATGAGTTCATGAGGAGTTTTTGAGCATTATCTCTTTTAAGAGAGTGTTTTGAGTAATAATCTCAAGTTTGAGGATGAGGAATGTTTTTAAACATTGTGCATGAGTTATATTATTGGGAGTAGTATTGAGCACCGATATGGGGATGAGTTCAGACAACTCAAAATCCTCATAAATAATGTATGCCAACATGGGTAAATGATCATACTTTTTAGATGATTCCTTATTGCTTTTAAACATAGCTTATTAGATCCACTTAGTTGAGGATGTCTTATAATTTAGCAAGGTATATGATAGTTCTGGCAGCGTGGGCGAGACGTTGTATCATCACATAGCTCATAGTGATGGTTGTCGGTTAGAAAATCTCTCAAATAAGATTAAGGAGTTTATTATTATATTTTTATATACATTGAGTTATTATCTACTGTTTTAAAAGTTTTCTTTATACTACATCTTTATTGTTGCTTTTATATTGAATTGAATTGAGTATCCTTGAGTTTAGTTGAGTTGAGATGAGGTGAGTATGTTCTTCTTTTTTATCAGTTCAAGCTTACGTTTGTGCTTTAGAGTTCCTCTTGCATGCTTGTATATTCAATGTACTTACACCATTTGGCCTGCATCTTTCATGATGCAGATATAGGTATTCAGGGTCATCAACAGGTGCTCCGTTAATACCACTTGCAGCCCCAGTTAGCTTTGGTGAGCCTCCTTGCTTCCGAAAAGTTCCACATTTAGTTTCAGTCTTGTTAGGATGTCGTGGGTCTTGTCTCGACTTTCATCATAGTTATTAGAGGCTTCATAGATAGTAGTATTTTGAGGAGTCTTTTCAATTTCCATTGTTAATGTTAAAGACTTGAGTTGCCTTCTTTGCCTAGTTGAATGTTTCCAGACATTTCTGAGTTTGTTTATTTTTAAGACAAATGAGTAAATCTTTACTTTTGGGTTCATATATTGTTGAGTAAGTCTTCCGCTGAGTATTGAGCCAAGCCAAGGGTTCGCTTGGGGACCAACAATGCTTCTCAAGTACCGACCATGTCCAGGGTGTAGGCTTGGGGCGTGACAACACCCCGCTCCAGGGGTTACCTGGCTGATCCCTTCTGTGTTTCATCTGGATGTGTTCGTTTGAGTCATGGCTACGATTCTCTTCTCTTTATTAGCTCCTATAGGATCCATTGGCTTTGAGAATTCTTACATGTTCTAATCATATGTCTTAATGCCCATTCAAAACTAAAGTGGGTTGAAGAGAAAAGTTTCAGAGCTTTTATTGAGTTAATTTTGAATTCTTGAGTTTATGATTCCTTTTGAAATTCTATTCCTAATTATTGAAGTGTTATATGTTATGCATTAAGATTCTTGGGTTGATTCGTTCATGTCTATATTTCAGCATGAACCCAATGAATCAAGAATTCCTGAGGTGAGTAGTGTCGTTACGTTCTTAGTATTGAGTTTTCTATACTGATATCATTGAGTTGATTCGTTCATGTCTACATTTCAGCATGAACCCTATTTGAGTTATGACTTTTAAGAATCTTTTAAAGTCAGCATTTGTGTTTAAACAGTGTTTTGAGGAAGTAAAGAGGAGTTTGAGAAAGAGTATAAGGGAACTAAGTATTTCCCAAATGTTTTCATATTACATAAAGAAAGAGAGTATTATTTTGAGAAGAGAAACTTTGATTTCTAAACGAGTTTATGAGTTTAGAGATATTACAGTGCAGTTACCTCTTTTAAGATGATAGTTTGAGCAATTACCTCAAACTAGAGAAAGAGTATGTTTTATACATTTGAGCATGAGTATATATATTATTGGGAGTAGTATTGAGCACCGATATGGAGATTAGTTCAGACAACTCAAAATCCTCATAAACCATGTATGCCAACATGGGTAAAGGATCATACTTCTTAGATGAATCTTTAGTGCCTTCAGGCAGAGCTTAGTGGATCCACTTAGTTGTGGTATTTTATACCCCGTCAAGGTATAGGACATTTTTGGCAGCGTTGGCGAGACGTTGTATCATTACGTAGCTCATAATGATGGTTGTCGATTTGAGAATATCCCAAATAGA
This sequence comes from Solanum etuberosum, assembly GCA_029582245.1. Taxonomy (NCBI): domain Eukaryota; kingdom Viridiplantae; phylum Streptophyta; class Magnoliopsida; order Solanales; family Solanaceae; genus Solanum; species Solanum etuberosum. The sequence continues at coordinate 30,319 of JAJONR010004590.1, read as the reverse complement.
TTTAAAAGTGTATTTTTATTATATCACTTAATATGTTGAATTTAGAGATGAGTAAGTATGTTTGTAAAGTTTTAATGATTTCACTTTTTTATTTCTTTACATTCAGTTGAGTATATATCTATATCTATACCACTCCTTTCATTCACTTATTTGTTATTCAATTATATTACATACTCATACATTCAATGTACTGATGTCATTTGACTTGCATCTTTTAATGATGCAGATATAGGTTCTTAGGATCATCAACAAGAGTACGTTGAGATCACTTCATCTACTCGTTAGCTTTTGATTAAGACCTCTTTGCTTCTAGAGGACTACAGTTTTATGAGTTGTTAGTATTAGTTCTCTTGTGGAGTCGTGGGTCTTGTCCCGACACTCATCTTTGTATAGTAGAGGCTTCATAGATAGATAGTTTTGGAGAGTCTTTCAGTTTCAAAGGTTATCTTTAAAACTTATGTTTAATTCTCAGTATATTTAAAGAGTTTTGAGATTTAATACATTGTTGATTTAGCCTTTCTTTCAGTTTGATATTTACGTATGCTCAAGTTATTCTTCCTCTTGTAGTCATCTAGGATGAGGGTTCGCTTGGGGACCAACAACGGTTCTCGAGTGTCAGCCACGTCCAGGGTGTAAGCTTGAGTCGTAACAAACTTGGTATCAAAGCACATAGTTAAAGTGTCCTAGGGTGTCTATGAAGTCATGTCAGTAGGACCTTATTTATGGTTGTGAGGGCCCCACTTCTATAAATGAGGGACTACAGACATTTAAGAAAAGTTTCCCTTCTTTCATACTCTAAGTCGTTTATTAGAACTATGTCATAAGGAACTTATTCAAACTCGTTCGTTTATCAGATCTATTTGACTACCCCGCATACTCAAGGTGGTTGAAAAGCAAAGTCAGATCCTTATCAATGAGTAATTCTCAGCAAAAATCTTGAGAATGTCATGAGACTGCAAATGGTCTTGACAGAAGCCCGTGAGCAAGCTTAAGTGTTTATATTCGAAAGAATGCACTCTTATCCATATAAATGGTGTGTTCAAGCTAAAAGTAAGATGTACTCCCATACTCTCTTTGAGACTTTTATGAGAAAGTGTGTTTTAGAGCTTGGGTAGTATTTTCACCCACACAGATAGTATGAGTTACGATGTTATAAATAGTAGTAGTAAAAGTGTCTAGAGTTAGAAGAAAGCATGTAGAGGTTTAGTAATCTAAGAAAGGGAGATAGTGATGAGGTAAATTATGTTGTTGCAGTCATGCACCCAGTAAGTTATTAATGAGGAGTTTTCATTTATGAGTAGACTAAGAAATAATAATTTTGTATAGAGTTCATGATAGAAGGGAGAGGAATAGTTACTAGTCTGGATGAGTTAGAGTATACTTTAACTAGAAGAGAGTTTATGTTGTTGTGACATTGTGTTAGTGAAGATTAAGTATAGGTGTTGAATAAAAGAGTAGAGTATTCATGAGGTGATAGATCTAAGCTAGGCTTATGATTTTTAAGGGAGAGCCCTTGATATTCAGAGGATTATAGAACTAATTAAGTAATGATGTATAGTGAATGGGTAAAGAATACTTAAGTTATGAAATGGAATATGACGGTAAACTTTAAGTATGTAGATTGAGAGATAAAGATTGACTACTTGTCATGCGGTCTTAGTGGGAGAGTGTTTCTTAATTTTATATAGTATTCATAAGTTAGTATAGTATGTGAGAAATCTTATTGATAATTGTGTTTAGAACTAGACACTAAGCTTGAATTTGAGATGAGTGTTGTGATCAAAAGGATGGCAACATGAGGGTGATGATGTTAGTTTTGAGATCTGATCTAGTAGACTTGACATAGAGTAGGTGAGGAATTAAGGTGTTAGATACAATGAATGTGAGTGGTACAAGTGTGAGACTCTGACTTTTAGATGAGAGAAATAAAGTGCGGCTAAGTCATTAGAGTAACAAGAGCATTAATAGGTGTACCCGAGATCGTATGTAGTCACACAAAGTTCCAATTAAGTTATTGATTTCATGTGTGCCTAGATAGTATATTTGAGTTGTTAATATGAGATAGACTGATTGTAAGCATTAGTTTTTCTTAAGGGTTAAATGAAGCGACCTTATAAGCCAATGAGAAGAGGTTAAGAGAAGCATCTTAGAAAGAGGTCTTAGAAGGAATCTTAGTATCGGCATAAGGAGAGTTCAGTAGCCATTAGATAAGTCATTCCCGAGTATTATAGTAAATTGAATGTAGACCCGTTTAGAGATGATGGAATAGATCCATAGATTTAAAGTATCAGTTTCAAACCTAAGGGGGAGATGATAAGATGAGAAACCAAGTCAAGTGTTGAGAATCAGATAGTAATGTGTTCAGGAAGAGTTAAAGTGATATATCGATCCATTCATACTCTAGTGTATCCCTCAAAGTCAGTAGTTACAAAATTATGTTGATGTCTCTTATATACGAATTGTGTTCATGACCTACGCTCATACACTTCAGAGAGGTTCACATCTATGCTCAGTTTTCAGAATGAGGGGCAAAGACTTTAGCCTATTGATCTCAATCTTACTCCATAAAGTTATGGATATCAGCCTCATGATATGAACTTATTCATATAAGAAATCATGTCTCATAGTATTCCCAGTCTCACAAATTCATGATTTGATCTTAATGGCTAGCAAAATAATGTTATGTCATGCATATTATTATATCAGAATTCTCGAACGAATCATGCTTATGATCTTTCGCCCTAAAGCTCTTTCAATGATCCTTTTTAGCTAGAGAGGGATATGGATGATAGTAGTTGAGTGATGATAGAAGGAGAAGATTGATGTTTCTTATGTTGGTAGCAGTAGTGTGCTTATTCCATCTAGGTTTATAAAGGTGGAGGAAGGTTGAATGAAGTTTTACTATGAGTAATAGTTAAGTGAGAGTAGTTAGTTAGTTCCTGATAGTAATGGGTGAAATTTCAGTTGGTAGAGATGATGAGATAATGAGAAATTTTTAGAAAGTTGGTTAGTAGGATTCCATGGAGTGGTTATAGTATCAAGCTTGAATGTGATGTTGTTAACATGTGGACAAATGTGTGATACATTAGGTGTTTCTTGATATGAAATCAAGGTTAGCTGAATGTACTGGTAAGGAGTAGTATTCTTCGGATGAGATTCTCTATAGAGGTATAGAACCTGAATCTTATGGTTAGATTAGTATAAACATCTCATGCTTAGCATCTTGTGATTTAGAGATTATGCTTGAACACATTAAGAGCAAACAATTTAACTTAGACCTTGGTAAGAGTAGTCATAAACCCTTGTAGGAGTTATGAGTTGCAACTAATGAGGTGTGGTATTCATAAAGGAGGGCATGGTTTAGAGGTGTTGCTAAGATTGAAAGCTAGCACTTGTATTTCTTAATGCGTAATAGTTCTATTCTTACTTCATGCCTAGATTTCCTTTGTCTCATGCAAGATAACTTCAGATAGAGCGTGACTTTGTTCAAAACAATATCGTTCTTGACTTATGTGTTATAGACAGTTTCAAAATCTTAGTATGAATCAATTCCGCCTATGTTAGTAGGCAAGTTCAGAAGTCAGAAAGGTTGTAAGAGTAATTCCTTTTCATTCTTAATCCAATCGTCATTCGAGGACGAATGATCCCAAGGAGGAGATATTGTAACATCCCGAAAATTTCTAAGTTAAGACTCGAACCATTCTTCATTCGTGAATAGGATTGTACCGAGTGATTCTTAATTCTTATTAGGTGTTAAGGTCAATTCTTGAGTGTGGAATGATTTTGGATATGAATTAAGGTCACTAGAATCCCCTAGCACAAAGTTGAGTTAAAAGCTTTCTTACCGATTGAGTTTCAATGTGAGATTTTACTTGGATCAACTTCAAATGATCATAACTCTTAACACATACATAATTAAGTGACCCATGACCTATCAAATTAAAGGTTTTTGAGTCCTCTTTCCAAGGCCTCCAAGTTTGCTTCATTTCGCGGGGTAAAAAGTTATGCCCGTTTGAGTGAAGTCTCTCTTTTTAAGGCATTTCAATCATTTCTAGAAGGGTAGTTTGGTCTTTTCCTTTTTCCTCCTAAGCCTAGCCACGTTTTCCTCACCCAAATAAAGGTCTAATCAGTGTTATATCACTTTTCACGTTCCTAAACACTTAGGGAAATTAGAACGAGGTTCCAAGAGGAGAAAAGGATAGGTTTCAAGCGTTCTTCAAGATTTGTAGATTTCGCCAAAAATATTATTCTTTCCAGGTATATAAGGCTTCTCACAGTGTTGGACTTGTTTGTCCTCACGCCATACATCTAAATTTATTGTAACACCTCAGATTCGAAAAAAGAAGGGAAAATTTTTCATTTCGCAGCCATTCGGCAAAGTAGCTCGAGGACGCCGAATGACTCGGCGATCCGTCGAGTAGACCCCCTCACCTTTTTGAATTGATTTCTGCATCCAGTGTTCTGAAACTTTAGGTGAGCTGGATCGAGCTCGTCGTTCCATTTGGTGAATCGCCAAATTGAATCCCCCATCGCCTAATTAGCTTGGTCCAGGAGCCAACTCACTATAACTTACGGCGAGCTAAAGGCTCACTCGGTGAGTCACCGAGTGGCATTTGGCGAACCCCAGCATGTCTTGTTTTCAGTTTTTAAGTCAGGGACTTCTAGGTCTTTTCAGGTTATTTTAATTCAATACCATGTCGTTTTACCCTTCACCTAAAGACCTATATAAGAGTTTTACCCCAAATTTACCCAATTTTAAATGATTCTCTCAACCCCCTAAAAGAAGATCAAGTTCATCCTCTGAAATATTCCTCTCTCTAGATGTTGAAGAAGGAAGCTAGGATTTTCAAGTCAAGTCTCCAATTGCACCATTGAAGTCAAGCTTTTGGCATTAAGGTATGATTGTTTTCATTCATGTATTCCTTCCATTCATGGAGTTCCCAAATTCTCCTATTTTCAAAGTTAGAATTCCCCAATTGAGTTAGGGTTTTCTTCTATGTTATGGGTTCTCCTAATTATTGATCTAACTGATTGATTTATGATCTATGATGCATGAATTGAGTTAATCTCATGATTTTATGATGAATTTCTATGAACCCATGTCTAACCCATGTCTTCTAGATGTTGATGATTGAAAGTGGGTTTTGCACCTTGTAAGGCAAATTATGGAATTTTGCATGTTCTTATGAAGTTTATGTAAATGTTTAAGGATGCTTTGAGATTGAAGTATCAATGATGTTGCTATTGTTGTATTATCGAAAGGATATCTCATATACACATGTAAGCATGAATTGTGAAACGTTTTCTCACATGATAAGGGTTCTTATGGTTGAAAGGCTTTCTCACCTAAAATGAACCAATGCTAAGAAGCTAATTGAATGATGAGGCAAGAGGCGATTACCCATGCTCTCTAATTGAAAGACAAGAGGCGATTACCCATGTTATATGAGGCAAGGACTAGAGGCAATTACCCATGTTCCTTTATGAACTAAGATGAATAGGATTAAAAACTATTCTGTGAAAGTTAAGCTTAGAACTGATTGGACAAGTGGTGATTACTCGTGTTCTATAACTATGTGCCAACATAGGATTGTGTAGATAGACATTAGCTAGTGGATCCACAATAGCTAGAAGTTCATGGTCCTTACCGTGGCAAGTTGGACACCCATTTTCGGTGTGGGATAGACACTGGATTCCATGTTGCCAACTAGCATGGTCTTATATGTCGGTTAAGGCTAATTCCCACAAATAAGAAAGTGTTATGATGAACCAAAGGTACTTCAAGAAGTATCGTAACTATGTTTTAAGATGATGTTCACTTGCATTGATCAAGGTTTTATGACTTATGGTTTCTAAACTCTCAAGATGCATGTTTTAGCTTGATCATTGCATACTCATGAAAATGCCCTTTGTATCATGTTTTAAATATTTTATGCATGACTATCATACTTGGTACATATTTTATACTAACGCATACTCTTGCCTACATTTCCCCAAATGTAGGGTCCGACGATCAGGGTTCTCAGTTTTGTGGCTAGAGGTTGATTCAAGAGACTTTCGAGCTTGGGCGAGTCCTCATGCTTTGAGGACGGACTTTCATTGTCTACAGTTTTCTTTCTTACTTTCAGTTTTGGACATGATGTATGGGCTAGGCCCAATTTCATGCTTATGTACTATATGTCTAATGATACAAGTGCTTAGACTTCCTCTCTGCTTTTATAAAACTTTTGGACGTAAAATGTTGTCTTTATCTCTTTTTCTTCTATTTCTTATGTTATGAATGCTAAGTGGCTTGTATAGGCCTCTCGGGGTCCTATACGCCATGTTACATCTAGGGTGTACCCTTGGGTCGTAAAAAACTTGGTAATTAGAGCACAAGGTTTAGAATGGTCCTAGGATGTCTCATAAGCCACGTCGAGTAGAGTCTTGTTCATGAGTGTGAAGCGCGCCACATTTATGAATAAGAGGCTACAAGATGTTTAGGAAACTCCACTTCTTTCATTACTCTAAAGTTGTGCGATAGAGTTTAACACTATAAGATCTCTCCTAATCCTTATCTGATGCTCTACAGGATATGGCTACTCGAAGAGCTTATGCTAGAAGGAATGTTAGGAAGAATATGGAACAAGAAGCTCCTCCTCAAGCTCTTCAAGCTCCGATCGACCCTTTGGCTGAGCAAGTGACTAATGTGGAATTTAGGGTTGCTTGTCAAGTATTGGCTCAAGCCGTGACGGCCCAAGCCAATAGGGAGGTTGCGGTTCCCGTGAACCCAAATATGGGTACGGCGGCATCTAGAGTGAGGGACATCACTAGAATGAATCCTCCGGAGTTTCATGGTTCTAAGGTTGAGAAAGATCCCCAAGAGTTCATTGATGAGGTTTACAAGGTGTTGATGATCATGGGAGTGACACCGGTGGAAAAGGCAGAGTTATCCGCTTATCAACTTAAGGGTGTTGCTCAAATTTTGTTCAATCAATGAAGAGAAGGAAGACCGGAAGATACGGGTCCTCTTGATTGGGAAAAGTTCAAAGTTGCTTTCCTTGATAGGTTCTTTCCCCTTGAGATGAGGGAGGTAAAGGTGCTTGAGTTCATCAACCTTTGTCAAGGAAGTATGAGTGTGAAGGAATATGCTTTGAAGTTCACACAATTGTCTCGATATGCTCCCACAATGGTTTCCGATCCTAGGGCAAAGATGAGTAAGTTCATTTCGGGTGTGTCTGAAATGGTGGTTAAAGAATGTCGTACCACCATGCTTGTTAATGACATGGACATTTCTCGTCTCATGGTCCATACTCAATAGATCGAAGAGGATAAACTTAAGAAAAAGTCTAGGGAGACAATGAGGGCTAAAATCGGTGATGGTAATTTATCTCATGCAAAGTCCGATGGACATAGTTGTTCTAGATTTTGACAAAGGTTTTTTTGTCAAGGTTCCTCCAATGCTCCTACTAGGTTCAACAAAGAGAGGGTTCCTAACCCTAAGCCTTAAGGAGGGAATGGTAGTGGGTCTTTATTACCTACTTGTCCTAAGTGTGGAAGGAAGCATGAGGGTAAATGTCTAGCAGGTTCCAATGCTTGTTTTGGTTGTGGTAAGATGGACCACAAGATAAGAGATTGTCCTTCAGTTGCTAAGAATGAAGGAGATAATTGCTGAAGGGCTCAACCTAATCCTTCATCCGGTCCAAGTGGTTCGGGTCCCAATGCTCCTAAGCAAAACCGATTCTATGCACTTTAGAATCGTGGTGAGCAAGAGGGTTCTCCCGATGTGGTTACCGGTATGTTGAAAGTTTTTCAACTTGATGTTTATGCTTTACTTGATCCCGGTGCTACCTTGTCTTTTCTAACGCCATATGTGGCTATGATATTTGATGTTCTTCTGAATGTGTTGTTAGATCCTTTTTCTGTCTCTACTCCTGTTGGTGATTCTATTGTGGCTAAGAGGGTCTATAGAAAGTGTCATGTTTCATTGTCCCATAGAGTTACTGATATACCGTGAGTTTATAGTATTTTTGATGCGTTTAACTTAGAGTTTGTGTGTGTCTTGGGCTATTTTGTTATTAGTAATAATGTTTTCTGTATAATTCTTGCAGGAAATAGGCTTGGATGCGGCTGATGAAGATGCGAGCTGAAAAGTGCAGAAGTAGCCACCAACAGAGCCACCCACGGACTGTAGGTCCAACGACGGGCCGTGGATCGGCAGTCGTAGGTCCTGGTTTGGGAGTTGAGTTTCAGTATTCAGTCCACGGAGTGCCACGACGGACTGTAGTCCAGTCCAGTCCACGGACTGTAGGTGATGCATCATAGGTGGAAGATTAGGGAAGTCTGACCAAGTGTAGAACCACAGAGCAGACGACGGACCGTAGGTCGACCCACGGTCCGTCCTGCACATCCGTCGATGGTGATCTGGGAGTTAAAGGTTCCAGTACCTGATGAATTTTTCCAAGTGTTGAGCCATGGAAGGGGACCGTAGGTCGACCCACGGTCCGTAGGTCGAGGCATCGATCGAAACCGCGTCCTGGCAGTTTGTTTCCTTATTTTGTTTCCTGTTTAAGTTAGGATTTATTTTCTATAAATAGGAGTTGTAATCCTCATTTTTGGGGGTTAGACATTATTGTAAGTCTTTAGTTTTGGGATTATTTTGCAAACTCTTAGTAATTTAATTTCCGGAATTCATTTTATACAATTTTCACTTGAATTTCAATTCAAGATTTCGGGTTTCATCTATTCTAACTGTAAGTTCATGAATTCTTTCAACTTAATTATGAATTGTGAACTCTCAAGCATGAGTAGCTAAATCCACAACTAGGGTTATGGGAACCATGAGTAATTAACAAAGTATGAATAATAATTAAGTAATTCTTGAATAGTGTATATGCATGTATTGTTAATCCTTTCGTTTAGAAGTCTTTTTAACGAGTGCACGCGTTAGAACTTACCTCGTTTCTACTTGCCAGACTAAGGAGGTAGTGAATGAGAAAAAAATTAAATAACATAGATTTAGTGGATGCTATCTAATAGTTTGATGTCAATTAGAGTGAGAGTAAAAACTAAACTACATTGATATGACGACTAATCTGGGATAAAGGTAAGGGTTAGTAAAGCATACGCCTGTAGACGGACCAAGTTGCGTAGTGAAATTTCCTACTTGGAGGACCAATCACTTAGGGATACCTAACTTACCAACTTTGCATGTTAAACACTAGGAAAGGATGACTATTATTAGGATTATTGCGTTAAGAGCTTGTGGGGAACACATATACCCTAGTTTCCATCTCATATTGATAACTCAAAGTTTGAATCTTGTTTAATTGTTAATTAATCAATAAATCTGTTACTTTAGATACAAACCCCCCCGTTTACTTTTCTCGAAAATAGTTTGACTAAACGGATATAATTATTGGTTAAGTTTAAGTCTGAACCATATTCCTCGTTGGATCGACCCCAACCTACAAGTTGGGTTCTTTACTTGATAACGATCACTTATACTTCTTTAGGGAGGTGTAATTTGAGCGTATCAGTTACTTTATTGACTTGGTAGAGCTTGATATGCTAGATTTTGATGTTATCCTTGGTATGGATTAGCTGCACTCATATTATGCTTCTATTGATTGTAGAACTCGTGTAGTCAAGTTTTAGTTCCCGAATGAGCCTGTCCTGAAATGGAAAGGGGGAAATTCTATTCCTAAGGGTCAATTTGTCTCTTGTCTTAAATCTAGAAAGATGATTGCTAAGGGTTGCATTTACCATCTAGTTAGGGTGGGGGATCTAAATTCTGAAACCCCTACTCTTGAGTCAGTCCCCGTTGTGAATGAATTTTCAGAAGTGTTCCCAGATGATCTACGTGGTATTCCTCTCGAAAGGAAAATAGACTTCAGTATTGACCTTCTCCCAGATACGCAACCTATTTCTATTCCTCCTTACCGAATGGCTCCGGCAGAACTTAAAGAATTGAAGGATCAATTGAAAGATTTGTTGGAAAAAGGTTTCATCCGATAGAGTATCTCTCTATGGGGTCCTCCAGTTTTGTTTGTTAGAAAGAAAGATGGTTCTCTTCGTATGTGTATTGACTATCGTTAGTTGAATAAGGTGACCATTAAGAACAAATATCCTCTTCCAAGGATAGATGATTTGCTTGACCAACTTCAAGGAGCAAGTTACTTTTCCAAGATTGACCTTCGGTCGGGTTATCACCAATTGAGGGTGAAAGAAAATGATACTTCAAAAACATCTTTTAGAACCCGATATGGTCATTTTGAGTTTTTGGTGATGTCTTTTGGTTTGACTAATGCTCCAACCGCTTTTATGGATTTGAAGAATAGGGTGTTTAGGCAATACCTTGACATGATTGTGATTGTGTTAATTGATGATATATTGATCTATTCGAGAAGTGAGAAGGATCACATCAATCATTTGTGGATTGTGTTGCAACTTCTCAAGGACCAACAACTCTTTGCAAAGTTTAGCAAAGGTCAATTTTGGCTAAGGTCCATAGATTTTCTTGGTCATATCGTTTCGGGTAAGGGTATTGAGGTAGATCCTAAGAAGACGGATGCGGTCAAGAGTTGACCTAGACCTATATCCCCTTCGGATATTAGAAGTTTCTTGGGTCTAGCCGGTTATTATAGAAGGTTTGTTAAAGGGTTCTCTTCGATTGCCTCTCCTTTGACTCAAAAGAAGGTTAAGTTCATATGGTCCGAAACATGTGAGAAGATTTTTCAAGAATTGATAGATAGATTGACTTCCGCTCCGGTGTTGACCTTACCGGAAGGGACTGATGGTTTTGTTGTTTATTGTGATGCCTCGAGAATTGTGCTAGGATGTGTGCTCATGCAAAATGGAAAGGCATTGCCTATGCTTCAAGGCAACTTAAGGTTCATGAAAAGAATTATCCTACCCATGACCTTGAACTAGCGGCAGTTGTTTTTGCCTTAAAGGTTTGGAGACACTATTTGTATGGTGTTCATGTAGATGTGTTTACCAACCATAATAGTTTACAATATGTGTTCAATCAGAAGGATCTAAATCTTTGCCAAAGAAGGGGCTTGAGTTATTGAAGGATTATAATATGAGTGTTCTCTATCACCCCGGTAGAGCGAATGTGGTGGCGGATACTCTTAGTCGGTTATCTATGGGTAGTGTTGCTCTTATTGAAGAAGGTAAGAAGGAGTTAGTTAGAGATGTTCATAGGTTGACTCGGTTGGGTGTTCAGTTAGTGGACTCTACCAAGGGTGGTGTTATGGGTTACAATGGATCAGAATTGTCTTTCGTGGCGGATGTGAAAGCCAAGCAAGGTCTTGATCCGACTTTGGTTGAATTAAAGGAAGCGGTGCTTAAGAAGTCCGTTGAGGCTTTCTCCCAAGGGGGAGATGGAGTACTTAGATATCAAGGTCGTTTGTGTATCCCTAATGTTGATGGTTTGAGGGAACAGATCTTGTCAGAAGCCCATAGTTCTCGATATTTCATTCACCCGGGAGCCACCAAAATGTACCGTAATTTGTGGGAGATTTATTGGTGGAATGGGATGAAGAAGGATATTGCAGAATTTGTGGCTAAGTGCCCTAATTGCCAACAAGTGAAGGTTGAGCACTAAAAGCCGGGAGGTTTATCCCAAGACATTAGCATTCCTACTTGGAAGTGGGAAGATGTAATTATGGACTTCATTGTTGGGTTGCCGCGAACTCGGCGACAACATGACTCGATTTGGGTTATAGAAGACCGAATGACGAAATCAGATCATTTTATTCCCGTCAAGATTTCTTACTCGGCGGAGGATTATGCTAAGTTATATTTGAGGGAAATGGTAAAGTTGCATGGAGTGCCTTTATCCATTATCTCCGATCGTGGTACTCAATTCTCATCTCAGTTTTGGAAATCTTTCCAAAAGGGTCTTGGTACTTGTGTTAAGCTTAGTACGGCCTTTCATCCACAAACTTATGGGTAAGCGGAGCGTACTATCGAAACTTTGGAAGATATGTTAAGAGCTTGTATGATTGAATCCAAGGGTAATTGGGATGATCACTTGCCTTTGATTGAGTTTGCCTATAACAATAGTTATCACTAAAGTATTGGTATGGATCCATTTGAGGCTCCTTATGGTAGGAGGTTTAGATCTCCTATAGGTTGGTTTGAGGTGGGTGAAGTTCCCTTGATAGGTCCTGAGTTGGTACATGAGGCCATGAAAAAAGTTTGACTTATTAGAGAAAGGTTGAAAATGACTCAAAGTCGGCAAAAGTCATATGCCGATGTAAGAAGAAGAGATCTTGAGTTTGATGTTCATGATTGGGTTTATTTGAAAATTTCACCCATGAAGATTGTCATGAGGCTTGGTAAGAAAGGGAAGCTTAGTCCCCGATATGTGGGCCCATATCAGATTTTGAGACATGTTGGTAAGGTTGCTTATGAACTAGAATTGCCTAATGAATTGGCATCGGTGCATCTAGTTTTCCATGTCTCCTTGTTAAAGAAATGTGTTGGTGATCCGACATCTATAGTTCCCTTAGAAGTTTTGGGAGTTAAGGAGAATCTTTCTTATGAAGAAGTTCCGGTTGAGATTTTAGACCGGCAAGTCAAGAAGTTGCATCCGTGAAAGTGTTGTGGAGGAATCAGCTAGTTGAGGGTGCTACTTGGGAGGCCAAGGCCGATATAATGTCCCGATATCCTCATCTCTTTCCTTCTACCCCTACTCTAGCATGAGGTAATGAGTTCCTCATGGTTTACTCCTTTGGTGTCATGTGTCTTAGATATTCCCATAATTTTCTCATTTATGCATGTTCATGAAAAGCTTAAGTTTTGAGAAAATGAGTCAACTTGATTGATTTCTACATGTTTATGTGCATTTTAGTATGAATTGCATATACACTACATGATATGATGTTTCGAACATGCCTTATCTTGGAGTTGATGTTTCCTCCTCGGATATGTGCATTTATGTGATTGCATTCATGATTGGGCTGTTAAGTTTAAGTTCCTACCTGATGTCTTGAATCCCAAGGGGGAGATAATGTAACACCTCGGATTTAAAAAAAGAAGAGAAAAATATTCGTTTCACAGCCATTCGACGAAGTAGCTCGAGGACGCCGAATGACTCGGTGATCTGCCGAGTAGACCCCCCTCGCCTTTTTGAATTGATTTATGCATCCAGTGTTCTGGAACTTTAGGCGAGCGGGATCGAGCTCGCCATTCCATTCGGTGAATCACCAAATTGAATCCCCCATCGCCTAATTGTCTTGGTCCAGGATCCGACTCACTGTAACTTTCGTCGAGCTAAAGGCTCACTCGACAAGTCGCCGAGTGGCTTTTGGAGATCCCCAGCACGTCTTATTTTCAGATTTTAAGTCAGGGACTTTTAGTTTTTTCAGATATTTTAATTCAATACCATGTCATTTTACCCTTCACCTAAAGACCTATATAAGAGTTTTACCCCAAATTTCCCCAATTTTAAATGATTCTCTCAAATCCCTAAAAGAAGATCAAGTTCTTCCTCTCAAATATTTCTCTCTTTAGAAGTTGAAGAAGGAAGCTAGGGTTTTCAAGTCAAGTCTCCAATTCCACCATTGAATTCAAGCTTTTGGCATTGAGGTATGATAGTTTTCATCCATGGATTCCTTCCATTCATAGAGTTCCAAAAATCTCTTATTTTCAAAGTTAGAATTCCCCAATTGAGTTAGGGTTTTCTTCTATGTTATGGGTTCCCCTAATTATTAATCTAATTGATTGATTTATGATCTATGATGCATGAATTGAGTTAATCTCATGATTTTATGATGAATTTCTATGAACCCATGTCTAACCCATGTCTTCTAGATGTTGATGATTAAAAGTGGGTTTTGCACTTTGAAAGGCAAATTATGGAATTTTGCACGTTCTATGAAATTTATGTAAATGTTTAAGGATTATTTGAGATTGAAGTATCAATGATGTTGCTATTATTGTGTTATCGAAAGGATTTCCCATATACACATGTAAGCATGAATTGTGAAAGGTTTTCTCACATGATAAGGGTTCTTAGGGTTGAAAGGCTTTCTCACCTAAAATGAACCGATGCTAAGAAGCTAATTGAATGATGAGGTAAGAGGTGATTACCCATGCTCTCTAATTGAAAGACAAGAGGCGATTACCCATGTCATATAAGGATAGGACTAGAGGCGATTACCCATATTCCTTTATGAGCTAAGATGAATAGGATTAAGAACTATTCTGTGGAAGTTAAGCTTAGAACCGAGTGGACAAGTGGTGATTACCCGTGTCCCATAACTATGTGACAACACAGGATTGTCTAGATAGACATTAGCTAGTGGATCAACAATATCTAGAAGTTCATGGTCCTTACCGTGGCAAGTAAGATACCCCTTTTAGGTGTGGGGTAGACATCATATTCCACGTTGCCAGCTCACATGGTCTTATATGTTGGTTAAGGCTACTTCCCACAAATAAGCAAATGTTATGATGAACCAAGGGTACTTCAAGAAGTATCGTAAGTATGTTTTAAGATGATGTTCACTTGCATTGATCATGGTTTTATGACTTATGGTTTCTAAACTCTCAAGATGCATGTTTTAGCTTGATCATTGCTTACTCATGAAAATTCCCTTTTTAGCATGTTTTAAATGTACATATTTTGTACTAATTCATACTCTTGCCTACATTTCCCCAAATGTAGTGTCCGACAGTTAGGGTTCTCAATTTCGTGGCTAGAGGTTGATTCGAGAGACTTTCAAGCTTGGGTGAGTCCTCATGCTTCAAGGATAGACTTTCATTTTCTATAGTTTTCTTTCTTACTTTCAGTTTTGGACATGATGTATGAGCTAGGCCCAATTTCATGCTTATGTACTAGATGGCTAATGAGACAAGTGTTTAGACTTCCGCTTTGCTTTTATAAAACTTTTGGACGTGAAATGTTATCTTTATCTCTTTTGCTTCTATTTCTTATGTTATGAATTCTAAGTGGCTTGTATGGGGTCTTTCGGAGTCCTATACGCCATGTTACATCTAGGGTGTATCCCTGGGTCGTGACATTTATCCACGAAATCGTTATATCTAAAGGATTCTTGCGTAGTTCTTAAGTTTGAGTTTAAATCTTTAACAATGGAGGTTTTGACTCTTTTGTGTTGTGGATCTTGGTAAAAGTTGTATTCCCAAAGGGATTGTATGGAATTCCTCAAGTATTCATGTTGGGTTTGAGAATCAAGAAGAGTTTAGGAGAATTTTCCCCATTCTAAACGAGTTGGAACCATAATTTGAGCTTAAAAATTTCTCAAATTTTCTGGGTATTTGGGTGGGCCAGTGCTCCACAAAGGTGTTAGGACTGACGCCCAGTAGTTTGGGGCCTGGAGCCCCGCGCCAGCAGTCCGCCCCAAACTTGGGGCTAAAGTTTTGTGCATGGCACCCTGCGCCAGCAGTGCATTAGGGGTCGCCTGGCCGATCCCTTTCGTGTTTCATCCGGACGTGTTTCTTTTAGTCATGGCTACGTTTCCCTTCTCTGTATTAGCTCTTATAGGCTCAATTTACCTTTGAGAATTCCTACATATTCTAATCACATATCCTAATGCCCATTCAAAACTAAAGTGGATTTAAGAGAAAAGTTCCAGAGCTTTTATTGAGTTGATTTTGAGTTTTTGAGTTCCTGATTCCTTTTGAAATTCTATTCCTAATTATTGAAGTGCTATATGTTATGCATTAAATTCTTGAGTTGATTCGTTCATGTCTATAATTCAGCATGAACCTTATGAATTGAGTATTCTTGAGATGAGTAGTATCGTTGAGTTCTTAGTATTGAGTTTTCTATAATGTTATTGATATCCTTGAGTTGATTCGTTCATGTCTATATTTCAGCATGAACCCTATTTGAGTTATGACTTCTGAGAATCTTTTAAAGTCAGCATTTGTGTTTAAACGGTGTTTTGATGAAGTAAAGAGGAGTTTGAGAAAGAGTATAAGGGAACGAAGTATTTCTCAAATGAATTTCATTTTATATGAAGAAAGAGAGTATTATTTTGAGAAAAGATAAACTTTGATTTCTAAACGAGTTTATGAGTTTAGACATATTACAGAGCAGTTACCTCTTTTAAGAGGATAGTTTGAGCAATTACCTCAAACTAGATAAAGAATATGTTTTATACATTTGAGCATGAGTATATATATTATTGGGAGTAGTATTGAGCACTGATATGGGGATGAGTTCAGACAACTCAAAATCCTCATAAACTATGTATGCCAACATGGGTAAAAGATCATACTTTTTAGATGAATCCTTAGTGCCTTCAGGCAGAGTTGAGTGGATCCACTTAGTTGAGGTGTTCTATACCCCGACAAGGTATAGGATAGTTCTGGCAGCGTGGGCGAGATGATGTATCATCACGTAGATTATAGTGATGGTTGTCGGTTAGAGAATCTCCCAAATATAGTTAAGAATTTATTTTTATTATATCACTTAATATGTTGAGTTCAGAGATGAGTAAGTATTTTGTAAAGTTTAATGATTTCACTTCTTTATTTCTTTACATTTAGTTGAGTATATATCTATATCTACAACACTCCTTTCATTCAGTTGTTTTTTATTCAATTATATTACATACTCGTACATTCAATGTACTGATGTCATTCGACCTGCATCTTTTAATGATGTAGATACAAGTTCTTAGGATCCTCAACAAGAGTCCGTTGAGATCACTTCATCTGCTCGTCAGCTTTTGAGTAAGATCTCCTTGCTTTTGGAGGACTCTAGTTTTATGAGTTGTTAGTAGTAGTTCTCTGAGGAGTCATGAGTCTTTTTCCGACACTCATCTTTGTATAGTAGAGGCTTCATAGTTAAATAATTTTGGAGTCTTTCAATTTTAGAGGTTTTCTTTAAAACTTATGTTTCATACTCAGTATATTTAAAGTGTTTTTAAATTTAATACACTGTTGATTTAGCATTTATTTCAGTTTGATGTTTACGTATGCTCAAATTAGTCTTCCGCTTGTAGTCAACCAGGATGAGGGTCCGCTTGGGGACCAGCAATGGTTCTCGAGTGCCGGCCACGTCCAGGGTGTAGGCTCGGGTCGTGACACTTAGTGCCTCACTTCCTCAAGAATTCAAGGATCTTGTCTCATTTATCTTCTTCAAACCCAATATCTCTTTAAATTGTTATTAAAAATAGTAGAAAATATAATTGAAGAAGAAGATGGCTTTGAGACGTGTAATCACTTTCTTTAAAGAGATATTGCCCATATACATATTGGGGTAAATACAAACAATTCTCTTCAAGGATACAACAAAGTCCTTTGTTTATACATGCAGATTTTTCTTAGGCTATTTCTGGAGAGTCTTTATATTCATAGAACTTAAGACTTTTCATAAGAATCATGTTCTTTCATGAACAGATGACTTTTCATAAAGGTCATGTTCTTTCATAAACAAATGACTTTTTAACAACAGTCATGTTCTTTCACAAACAAATATATATGTTCAATTTAAGGCCTATATATTACAAAATATCCAACATTTTTTATACCACTTCCTGTATAATTACTTGTGTTACAATGGTCTGTGGATTGATCTTCTTTTTCTGAAAAATCCTTTGGTTCCTTTCTTCCCATATGAGATACACACTTCCTGCAAGAGTTGTCCTATATACTTCATCTGGTGTTTTCCTTGAGCTTTTGTATTCATGTGCCCAATCCAGTTCATGCTGCCAGCTTCCGGCTGATCTATTGTATCCTTGCCATTGTAATAGCTTCCTCCATACTGCAGCTGAGTAATCACATTTAAAGAAAATATGATCTATGGAATCATTCATTCGTGTGCAAAGAGGGCATGTCACTTCTGATGTCGGTCCCCCATGCTACTAGTCTCTCTGATGCTTAGTCTTTTGTGTGCCTCAATATTCAATATAAATAGCCGTTTTGGGGCTCCTTGATTATTGCATGTTTGCTTCCTCCAGGCAACCTTTGGGAAATCACCTCTAAATTGGGAATATAGTTTCCTGATAGATAATTGTTCCGTTTGTTCAGTAACTCCCACCTTTCCCAAGTATCTCTGAGCTTTGATAATCTTTTTGATCATCCATGATGCTTGGTTAATTGACATATTCAAGATGAATCCTTTCTTATTGTAGTAGCACTGTATCCAGAGTCTATCACTGCACCAAAAATGATATTTAGCGACAATAGCTTAATTGCCGCTAAATATGCATTTTAGCAGCAATTAGCATTCTTTGTAAATGTTCCTAAAGTCTATAGCGACATTGAATCCAATGACATTTAACTAATGTCGGTAAAAGTTTTAACACTCTTTGTTAATGTGTATATTTATTGCCGCTAGAAGTTAGTTTTTGTTATAGTGTATCCTCCTTTCTGCAGAGGTTTCACAATAGTTTGCATATGACAGCTCGATTCCTTTTTGCAATATCATGTAAATAAATTATTCATGTAAAATTAATACGACGTTTGGTTGACAATTTAAAAAAACTGAATAACTAATACATATATAAATTATGAGGAAATCTATGTATTATTTTATACAGGATAGAAGGTGGAATAACTAATACCTACATAATGCTACCAGCTCCAAACGACCCCTTAAAGTTTATGTAGAGAAGTAAAGTGGATATTTTATTGAGATATCGAGAATTGATAGGGGCACTCTTGTTTGTGATGATTATTTGAAGAAGTATGGTGTCAAACGATAATTGAAATATAGATATACTCCCCAATAACATGCGTGGATGAAAGAAAAAATTAAATTGTGATTGACATGTGAGAATTGAGATCTATGATGAATATTCCTAAAACTTTTTTAGGCAAAAGTTGCTTCTTGCATAGAAGTGGCTCGGAAAGCAGCTGACCCTTGTCCCGCCAGCTTGCGGACCAAGCCTCTTCTTTCCCTTATTTCTATTTCTAGTAGTCTAAAAGTAAAAGTGGAGTACTATATACTTGGGTCCGGCCCATTGAATTCTTAAATATTGATGTTATTGGAAAAATTAAAAATTAAACTGATGAAAATCATTATCTCAATATGTACAAATGTGGATCTCATTTTGTTTTATTTTTTCAAATTTTAGATTTTAATTTATTCTTCTTATTTTTAATCTTTTATATATTTAAAAATTACGTAAAAAAATATTATGCATCACAATAACGAACAATTTAAAATGTCTAAAAGATACTAAAAAGACTAGGTGACTCTCAAAATTTCATTTGTGTCACATATATTGGGACAGAAGATAATAGATAATAACATATATTATGTTAAATGGAAGTAAAAAGTATTACTCCATCTATCTAACAATACGTATCCACTATTAATTTTGCACACTTCTTAAGAAACTATAAATATAAGGGTAATTTTATTATATCATTCTTCGAATATAATAAGTATATTATGTCTTAAAAATATAATAAGGAAATGACTATAATTAATGATAAGGGTAAATTAGAAATTAAGTGTTCAATTATCCATGATTTTATAAAGTGGACCGATATTGTTGGACATCTTAAAATAGTACAGTGGACATCTATTGTTAAACGAAGGGAGTAATTTCCCCGTTCTTTGCGAACAAACCGTTTTATCAACATTTATGCCAGAAGGCTATGCTTCGAATTTCTACCCAAAAAAAACCTTTAAAAATACTTATTTTGTCATTCCTACAAAATAAGGTGTCTTGTTAATAACCTATCCTTAATAAATATCTTTTTAAAAATATAACTATTTAGTAGTTTCTTGGTGATGTAAAATAACAAATTTCAAAAAAGAGTAAAATTTTGAAAAACAACTATTTAGTTTAAAAACACTATTTATTTATTTAAAAGTGTTTAATTATCTAAACACTATGTATTTTAAACAAAATTAAAAGATTCAAACACACTTATTTTAGAACGAAAGAAGAATAAATTATAACTTAAAATATTTTTTAAAAAAAACATATAAAAATTGATTGAGTTCAAATTTAATCCGTATTATATAAATTAGAATAAAAAATTTTTAAAAAATCTCATATATTGGGCCTGTGCTAACACGGGTCATATACCTAGTATTTTAAATAAATGTCCTACTCAATTTAATTTTAGAAAAACTCCATAAGAGGGTTGGATAGATAAAAATATCAAATAATTATTTTCTAAAGGTATATGATTGTCTTACATTGATAAAATATCAAATAATTCTTATCTAAAACTAAGTATATTATTGTCTTGCTCATGCTCATTATTATTACCCTTACTTAAGTGAACAAGGAAAAAGACCAACACGGCATCAAGCAATTGTACTAAAAGTAACGTAAATTGTACCATAAATTATTTTCTTACATAACCACGTTTATGCATTTGAGTTCACTACCCTTTTTTGGCAGACACATATTACATCTTTATTTATTTTTACCTTTCAGGGAGATAGCTGAATTCCAATTCATTTTCATTTACAGTCCCCACATATTGATCCATTTTTCTTCAGACTTCTCTTCCTTCTACTTCTCTCTTTTTCTCAATATGTCATATCTTTTCTCTGCAAAATTGTTGTGTTCCTTTGCTTCAATTTTGTATTGGACAGGGTAATGTGCAGAATGTCTCGTTACCTTATTTTGTATTGCTAATTTAGTTTAAAGGTACTTCTCTCATTGATTTATATCGAATGTTTGCATATCATTTTTCATGGCCTCTTACCATTTTAAGTTTCTTGAATTTTATATTGTCAGGAGACTCGGATTGTGAAATGGCTATTCAAAGTTACTATATGTGAGTGTTTCGCTCGAAATTTTTTGAAAGTTGAATGCACTAAATTTATGTTGTAATTCACTGCGAACCATTGAGTGCTAACCCTCGCAGTGCAGGGGAAGTAGCTGCTTCTAAACTCATAAGTTCATCTTTACTTTTCATTAAAGTCTGTCATTTGATGATTTTTAATGGATGATATACATATTTAAGCTATCTAAAAGATACCGTACTTTAAAATTCCACATGAGCTTGTCTATCTTTTGAGTAGCGATCAATCTCTGTCTCTGTCAAACAACAAAGAGGCATTTTTGAGATACTTTACATCTTTATGTCCTGTTGATAGTGAATTGATAGGATCCTTCTTACTAGACTTTCGACAACTCTGGATATAAAAAATGTCAATTAACTTGGCAACTCTATGCAAGTAAAATGACCTCCTGAACGAACACATGTAATACTATGAAAGTCGAATCAAGAAAATTTAGGTATGAAAATACGAAATAAATGTGAAGTTGATGTAAATGGCAAAAATTAATCTTCTTTAAGCAGTAAAAGTTGAGCATATGTGAAAGTAGACACTTTTCTTGTACTATATACTAATTTTTCATGAGATTCTGAAATAAATAGTGCTAATATATTATTTGAATGTGACATTAGATGATGTTGATAAGCTAGTAAAATCATCTCTTTGTTTTCTATCTTTACCATATAGTATAGTAGCTCCGCCTTTCCGACAAGAGTAGTTACGCCTTTTCCTAGAGCCCTTACTAAACCACCAGGAAGTAGTCTACTTTGAAACAACAAGGAAATACGCCTTTTCCTAGAGCCCTTTTCCTACACTTGCCTAGATACCACGGAAATCATAGTCATAAGAGCGGGAGAAAAGAAGCAGTCATCTTACTCTCGGACTTTACCTTAATAAAGGAAGAACTTAAGTCTTTTCTTAAAATAAAAAGTTCATAAATGTTCTCAAAATTTACTATATTTCTCACGTAGAAGTGTTTATTACAGGAGAGAAGAAGTTATTGTTTAAAAACTAGAAGCTATTTAGAAATATCTAGGGGTGTGCAAGAACCGAACCAACCAATAAACCGAATCGATAAAATGTTATTGGGTTATTGAGTTTTTAATGGGTTTATAAAAAAAAAAGCTATTGGGTTATTGGTTCGGTTTCAGTTTTTCCTATTGGGTTATTGGGTAAACCGATAATCCAATAAGACGATAGTTATTTACTACATTATCCTTCCTAAATATTAAATATTAATAATTTAATACATAACTAGATACTATAACTATATGTCTATATCAGATTTTCAGTATCCTACTTAGTACTTACCGCGTTAGTCTTTACTTTTTACTCTAAACCTTTAGAGAGTAAAATTAGGGTTAGCAACGAGCCAACAACGGCGGCAACAGCCAACAAGTTTCCAAGCAGGGTTCGCAACAACGACGATAGTAAGGGCTAGGCAACGGTGAGGATTTTCTACCCTTTTCTATTTTCTCTTCTTCTCTAATATCTATCCTTGTATAATTTCTCTTCTTCTGTAATCTCTATGCTTTTCTTATTTCTCCTCTTCTCCATACTCAATTACTCAAAAAAAACTGATTTCGCTCTTAAATAATGTACCCAATCAGAATCAAACACCCTAATTTAGGTTACATCTGGTAAGCATATGATTATTTTTCTTAAGAAATTCTTTTTCCTTCTCTTTAGTTTACCTTGAAATTATTTCATGATTGCTTCCTGATTATTGTCTAAATCATATTTTACAGAGACATACATACATATGGCTGAAAATATTTCAACTGATGAGGTGGTGGTCCTGGGTGATGAAAGTATTAATTCAAATGTTGTGTGTCAAACACAATTGTTCAGCCATAGGTTACAAAAGAAAGAAAGAAAAGGTCTCGAGCATGGAATCATTTTGGATCATTTGTTGATGAAGAAGGGAATAAGAAATCAAAGTGTAAGCATTGCGGTCAAGATTATTTTGCTGATCCAGTTAAAAATGGTACGAAGGCAATGCTTACTCATATGTTAACATGTACAAAGATGCCTAAAAGTGTTGATAAAAGTCAAACTGGACATTCTGGATGATTAATGTGGAGTTGAAACTCTTCTTTTTTTTGCACTTGGATCTGGACATTTGGTAAGTCATTCTTGCTACAAGTTGTTCTAAGTCATGTATTTGCTTGGTTTTCAATGTATAAGCCTTCTGTCAAGAAAGTAAACTAGGATATGAGGCCAAATATTGCATATTGTTAAGCTTAACTTGCTCAACACTCCATACATATTTACTAATTAGAAGTGTTTGGAGTCAATTTAGGGACATGATGATACTATAAATGGATTAGTTGCTAATAAAAATGGAATTGTTAATTTAGTGTTTGTGCCTGATAGTCTGCATGACTATAAAATTGGGTTTAATTTGATTGTGAAATGATTTTGGAGAATATTTTTTAAGAGGGTTCTTTGTGGCATCTAGTGATGAGACTATTATATTTTGTTCACTTCGTGCTAACTAAGTCGTCATCTTACCGTGTTCATTTTTGAGGGTGAGTGTTATGTATTTATGGATCCTATTTCATTAAATATGTTCATCATTAAAGTGAGTTCAATCTAGATTTCAAAAGCATTTTGTATCAAATGTAAAAATGCTACAGTAATAGTCGATTAACCTGGTGGTTGTCTTTTTCTTTTTCAGGCTTTGTGATTGTCTTGGTTAGGAACTTGGTGAAAATTTTGCTGATTATCTAGTGGATCAAGCAACTGTTCAAGATTGTCTTTTGATTTTAATTTTAGTTCGTAATCGTAGGCGGTAGCTTTTGCAAGTTTGTGAATGTTTAGTAATTTGATTAACATCTGAAGTACCAAGTATTTGTGACTAAAGGCTACCAGCAGCACGATACATCAGTAAGAAAAATGTACCAGCAGCACGATACATCAGTAAGAAAAATGTACCAGCAGCACTAGTCGTAGTGTAAACAATTATAGTCTCAACAATTCATGCCTCAAGAGAAATCAAAGATGGAATGTAGTAGCAACTTCCCCCCGTTAATGTAAAGCCACTTTTAACAGAATCAAATTAAAACTCCCTATTGCTCTACTGTTACGGGAATCAGTGGACACAGCAAATATGAGGAAATAGAAATTGCTATCAAAGTGATCTCTTTTCCCAGAAAAATCTAGGTGCTCAGTAGAATCTTATTGGCAGCTCTATTACGATCCTCATAACCCAAACATCCCAGTCCCTTCACATCTGCCATAATGATCATCACTTCTTATAAACAGAGTTCAGAAAAGTCGAGAACGTAATACCCTTTATTAACAGGTCATATACTCCAATTTCAACTAATAACATCAAGCTCCTTAGATCCCCATCACAAGTAATAAAACCTAGAACCGATAAGCAGTACAAGTAATCTCTATTAATAGAAGATCAACAAAATGGATAAGCACTAAAGTAAGACTTCAAGCATTTCAGTGTGCCAGACATCATAACATTAAACCCAGACATAATAATAGCAAAAGGAGGTTCAAGTCACTTAGTTAGGACAAAGCCAACAGCCCAAAAGCAGAAATAGCGTACTCACATATTTACTCACACAAGATTGTTCATACGATCTTATAGTAAATATAATCCAAATTTACCCCCCAACACAGATTCACTCAAATGCCCAAGCATTCTCCCTCCTAACCTCCTCTTCTTCCTCAGGAGTGAAGTCATTCTTGATGTTAAAGGTCTTCCGGATCTCCTCTGGTGTTTTCCCTTTAATCATGTCTGCCACGGTCTGACATGTGAGATCAAGCAGGCTCTTGATGTTCAAGTAGTTGGCGGCCTGGAAAATAACAAAATGACTCAGTTCACAGTAAGTAGAACATCAACATCCTAAAGCTCTAATCAGAAGGAAGAAATACCAAAGTTCATCGACAGAATTTGAGAGAAGAAGCAGATATTTAATGACTTGTGTCCTGTAAACAAGATGCTGATAGAAGGGAAAACAATAAACGCTAAAGATCAACTAGCAACAGAATATATTAGTAAATTCACAGTTAAAGTACACAATAGGAAGAACTGGTAGCTATTAAAGGGGAATAGAACTGACATGGCAGAACTTGGGTACAAAAAGCCATTCTCTATCATTTTTAACAAGTTGCTACTTCAGTTGATACACTATACATATGGAAGTCCAAAGGTCTCGGAGCAAAATAAAGCCCGAGCAATCATGTAAATGGAACTAGTGAACAGAAATCCAAACAGATTCAAGTCCGACAAATACACTAAAGCAACTGCCAACAACAATTTCCTCTGAGAATCCTGTATGTAGGATAGACTCTGCCAATTTAAAAGGGAATTCAACTATATGCAAGAAATCTTAACGGTTAGAGACTCAGTTTCTAGATACTGCAAGAGTTTCTGGTTTTAGCAGTTGCCCATGTGGCTCCAAATCAAAATATTCTTTTTATCAGGAAAATAACAAATATATTCAAATCAAAATATTTCTGAAGCTTCACTCCAATCATATCCGCACAATCCCTAGCATTAAATATCCTCATTACAATACATGGGATTGCAAGAAGATACCAAATCTCCTCCTAGATGGTACACTAATCTATTTAACAGGGAATTCAACTGTATGCAAGAAATCTTACTGTAGCTCCAAGTCAAAATGTTCTTTTTATCAGGAAAATAACAAATATATTCAAATCAAAATATTTTTGAAGCTTCACTCCAATCATATCTGCACAATCCCTAAAATAAAATATACTCATTACAATACTTCAAGAAGATACCAAATCTCCTCCTCACATGACTCCTAAGGATGGTGCACTAATCTATTGCAAGAAGATACCACCAATTCCTCACATATGACTAATAATAAAGGAGATCAAATCTAAAGAGACAATAACCCAGTACTTGGAGCTTCACTCCCACTCAATAACATAACAAGAATCTTGAGTGAATACAATGACCTATTGCTTTGGGTTGAATGAGGTAAAGAGAGAGGGCTTCACTAAGGTCATGAGGGTGGAAAACCTAAGCTCCTTAAGCTGTTAGGATAGAGACCACCGAAGCTCGCCCACATATCATCAATCTATCTATCCTAAGATGCATGTATCAAATAGTATGATCAATCAACAAAGCCTTATTTTAGTCATGGAACAGATATATAAAATAAAGCAAACAAAGTGATAGTTATAGTAATAAAGGAAAAGATTCAGACCAAGATGAGATCGAAGAGGGTGCCCTGATCAACTTTGACAAAATCAGAATCAAAGGTTTTAAGCTCATCTTCAGATGCCTTATCCTCAGTTTTAGAAGCATCAACATGGCGTTTGCAGTACTCGATGACCTTAGCCAAGATCTTGCTGGTAACATTAGGAAGAGGGATGCTGGTGTCGGCGCAATCATCTTCAATCATATGCTTAATCGTCTGAGATTCCAAGGCCACCGCTTCTTCTACCTCGAAAGTCTCGCCGTCGGAGCTCTTCAACACGATCATCTTTGAGGAAGACATTGTAGATCACTGAATCGATTCACGAAACCCTAAACCTAAATTTGATATATATCTCCAGAGAGAGGGAGAGAGAGGGAGAGAAAATTGGGGGATTACGTGTGGACCAGATTATATACAAGGTTGGGGATTATGGTAACTTTCTAAAGTTACCGTGAGGTAACAAATTCTTACCTTCACCGTTTTGCACTCATTAGAGCCCATTTGGATAAACTTAGAAAAAAGCCGTTTTTATGTAAAAAAAATAAAAAATCAAATTTTAAATGATTTTTAAGTTAAAATATAAAAAGTAGAGAGTTCTATTTTTTATTTTTAACTTATTTGAAGTTATTTTTAACTTTGTTAAATATTTTCAAAAAATAAAAATTATTTAAAAATAGATTTGATCAATTTTTAAGCCTATTTTAACAGGTTCTTAGTCATTTCCTAGAGAGTTGGGAGCTAAAATGACTTTAAAAAAAATTGAGCCAAAATTTCCAAATGGCCAAAGAGTTGAAGATAAAATCGAAGGGATAAAAGTGCACCATGCCCTTGTGTCTTGTCCCTTATATTATGTGGGGCATTTTCCTTCTGTGAATTCTCTTTCTACAAGGGGTCATTTGATAGAGTGTATAAAAATAATGCTATATAAAGTGTATTAGTAATGCTTGATAATGCATATACTAGTTATACTTGCATTAGTTATACATAGATTATTTTTATGTATTGTTTGGTTTGATGCATTAAAAAATAGCATGTATTGCATAAAAAAATTAATTTACAAAGATACCCTCCACTATTATGGTAGAAAAGACGTAAAAAAAGGTTTTGAGGGGCAATTAGGTCTTTAATCATGCTAATGCATGCATTAAAATCATTGCATTGCTAATACCTAGAAATTCATGGTATTAGCAATACACACCTTAATACACAATAGAGTGTATAACTAATGCAAGCATTAGTTATGCATACGTTGGAAAAGAGTACCAAACAAGGTACTAATAATACACAAGGCTAATGCATGCATTATTTTTCCTAATACACTCTACCAAACGACCCCTAAAAACATAAAACGTTATTATGATTATTAAAAATTAAAATTTTTGTGTAGATTATATTATAGGAAAAAGGTTAGATATATTTCTTAACTTTGTTATTTAGAGTTAATATATCGTTCGTTATGAAAGTAAATCATATATATTTCCATTGTTATAAAAATAGTTCACGCATATCCTTATCGCTACAAAAGTGGCTCACATATACCCTTTTATCCAATGGAGGTGAAAAAAATAATTTTAAATTTATTTTTTTGATTTTTAATTTTTAGAAAATTCATCTAGGGGTATATCTGATTTTTTTCACACATAAGTTTTTTTTAACTTCTTTGATTATCAATATTTGAGTTTCTTATTCTTATTTTATTTTTTTCCTTTCATTCTCTAGTGTAAAATATGAGAAATTTAAAAAATGTGAATGGAAAAAGAGAATAATAAGGAAAAAAGTTAGAACAGTTTTTTCCGTATATATTATAATTTATTTATTGTATCTGTAAAACAAATTGGGGCATGTATGATAACTAGTCAACATGGCCGTGCTTCGCGCGGTGCGAAAAGATATTAAATTCATGATTTTTTTAAAATAGTATTTTAATTTCGATCTTCAAATTCAAATAAATTAAATATTAAATTCTAACTCACTTTAACTATATTTTAAATTTCTTCCTGAGGTATTAGCTTCCTCGAAAAAGGAAACAATTCCTTAAATTGACACAATTTAAATATCCCATTCCTATTCTTTTATATTGAAGTAGTAATAATTGAACGTTAATATGCTTTTATCCATTCAAATGGTTCTTTTCTAGAGTTATGATATAGTAATAGGTATAAAAATCACTTAGTTATCAGGTAAAAAATATATATATACACTTTAAGTGATAAATATAATAAATGCTTATAATATATCATTTCTGATGTAAATGTAATTGTTAATGATCTTGTTGAAGAAAAAAATACTAAAAATTAAATAAAAAATACACTATTAATAGCCTCGGAACCTCTGCCTTAAAGAAACTGTCTTAAATATAAAAAAATATTAAGATCCTATATATAAGAATATTTGTACAATGTTTTTCTATCATATATCATGAAGAAGTTATTAAACTGCAATTAATCAACATAATAAGCATGTGTATAGAAAACAAAGTCAATATAGTGACAAAAAATTATAAATGTGAAAAAATCCATGGTCATTCTCCTCTTTCAAATTTTTTTCTAAATGACTCTCAGGAGCATTATTAAAATTCAAATGATTTTAAGTTTTATTACCATATTGACACATTTTTAGAAACCACACCATTGAAATGATTCAAATGATTTTAAGCTTTTATATATATATAGAGAGAGAGAGATACATTCCTCCTAATTTCATCGCCTATAAATGATTAGTAGCGTGAACTATTCTTCCCAATTTGCAAACCAAATGACAATATTTGATTAATTAATTTAATTACTTTTACATTCCTAATTTATCATATCATGAATCATTATAATATATAAAATATTTATGTAAAAGAATGAAAGTAGTAAGAATCAATATATATATATAAAGCTGGATCTTCAGTCCGCTGATGTGGCATGCTTCAATGATCAGAAAAAGTATTTATCTATTTTTTAAAAAGAATTTAGAGCCTTTTTTCTATTTTTAACACAATAATATTATATATATATATATATATATATATATTGCTATTAATTAGTTACTTAATGAGCATTTACACCTCCCTAAAATTAAGGAATTTCAAAGAGCTACCATTTTGCCTCAACGTAAAAATCTATTTTTTAAATATTTCTTTTCCTTATGTCCTTTCTCTACCTATTTTTTTTAGTTTTTATTATTATTTATATACGTTCTATTTCTATTATTTTTTTAAAATAAAAATATTTTATTTATCTCTTCTCCTTATTAACATAAATGTGTTCTTTCTATACCTTCTATTTCTATTATTTTTTAAAAATAAAATATTTTACTTATCTCTCCTTATTAACATAAATGTGTTCTTTTTTCCATTATTTTTCATATCAATCAATCTCATTTAATTTATTACCATTAAAATTGCAGAACATTAAAGACATTTTCTTTTTTAATATCTTCATTAATACTATTAATTCATACGACCCTTCCTTTTTCTTCTGTTGTATTAATTAAATAAGGGACTTTTGAGTTTTTCTCATAATTAAAAGAGTTAAAAAAAATTAATTTTCTAACATAGCATATGTAACATAAATTAAGAAAATTAAAGGAGTGTTTATATATATATATATATATCATGACTATTAATATAATTTAGGAGTGTTATTACGTTTTTATATTAAAGAATATGAATAAATAAAGGAGTAGTAATTGATATATTCATTTTTGTACAATAATTAAAATACATAAATAGAAAAAATATATAATTAAGAGATTATTTTTATAGTCTAATATATAGATATAGATTATACATATAGATATATAGATTGATTGTAAGTAAATTAAATAATAAAGAGAGATGAATTTAAAATATTAAAATCATATTGTCGTTTTGTAATTCGGAGAAGGTAAAAAAATATTAATTTTTTTAAGAGTGAAAATAAGAGAGATGTGAATTATAGATATTTTTTAGTCCTTGTAAGTTGACATGTGAAGAGTTTTTGTTGTAATTGTTCCTCTACTAATGAAATATTTGTGTACAATAAATTAAGTAATTACTTTACAATAAAATAATTGATTAAATAAGAAAAAAGGAGATAAAAGACAAATATAAATATATGGAGGTCACAGAGAGATGTCACATCACCTTCTTTATGTTTCTCCTTTATATATAAGAAATGAGAGGATGAAATACTAATTGACATATTTACTTTTGTACAATAATAAGTAAATAGAATTGTAGAAAAAATTATAAAATAAATAAATAAAATTGATTTAAAAAAAGGGTGCATCACTTCTCTAATATTGATAAGAAGCTCTCCTTTCCTTAGTCTCGAATCTTGATCCATCTTGCGCTCCTCTAATATGCCTGATCATTGAGGCATGCCACATCAGCGGGCTGAAGATCCAGCTTTTATATATATATATATATATATATATATATATA